>JAIPRN010000238.1:0-104061 GCA_025469175.1 Geopemphigus sp. TES_GeoC_2020 | reverse complement strand
CATCCCTCTCTCTCTCTCTCTTTCTCTCCCCCCCCTTCTCTCTCTCTCTCTCTCTCTCTATATATATATATATATATATATATATATATATTGTTCGTTAAAATTATATATACGGAGGGTTCGAAAATTCGCCATAAGTACGTTTTATACGTTCTAACGCATAAACCGACGGCGGTACATTTTTAAAAATCGCCCGCGGGGAATATTCGTCGCGTAATGTGTACGTTCCTATTGGCGAAAATTGGTAAAAATCGAAATTATAAATTATATCGAATAAAACGGCCGAGGAATACGCGATTGGCTGTATTTCAAACACGTAACCGTATTCACACCGTCCGTATATAGAAAATACATTTACGTATTCGTACAATATACGTCTGTTATGTGGACTGTACGACGTATTATAGTGATTTTGTTTTTCGATACGCTAACGTGTCGAGAAATCGTACGCGACGAATGAATGTTCAATTTAAAACCATATTCACAACGTACGAAATAAATCGGTCGGGGTAAATTTTAATATAGAATTTATAAAATAAGAATTGGTCTAAAAGTTCCGACGGTCATAAATATGAATATTTTACCCGTTACGTAATTCGAAAAGTAACTTCGTGATTTAGTGGTTTTTTTCACGAAATTTAATCATCTATAGCCAAAAAAAAAAAAAAAATACGTAAAGAATCTTATACGACTGTATACAGTTATAAAACTGTATGGTTCTTTTTCGTTCTTTATTTTAATGTTTCTCCGCATAAAAACTTTTGCGATTTTCCGTGTACTTATCCGTACGTATAAAATACTTTAAAAGTTGTACAATTTTTTCTAGTGGACAGACAATGTGTATGAAAACTTGAAATTTCTTAAAGCCGCTTATCAACAAAATATAAGTCATATTAACTGGTTAAACTTAAAAGTTATTGATTTTATATATATATATATACACGTGTGCGTAAATTTTGGGTCGGTTACACCGTAGATAACAACGCGGGCGGATTTTAGACGAAAAATACATACCCAAAAACAATCTATAGATATCGCGAGGGTTCCCCGCGTATCGTGTGTCTATATAGAAATTTCGTAATTCAATTTTTATAAGTTATTGTCGAACGGTATCGTTTTATTATCGAACAACATATTTTTCCGAAAAAATACGGACCCGTTTTATTACGGAAGAAATATTACCTCACTTCCGTTTGCAAACTTCTGTCCGCAGGCGAGACTCGTTCGTCGTCGCTATTCTTTTTCGGATTACATTTTTAATCTCTTCCCGTCGTACAAACCGTAGCGTTCTATATCCTCTCGAAATAATTATTCGCTAAACTTCCCCCGGCCGTTCGCCAAATACGCCAGTCTAATGAAAATCCTTTCTTTTATGCGTAGAATGTTTCTGGACCAACTGACACAAACGCCGCAACTCCGGTTCTAGGTAATATTTAATAGTTGCGTTTTTTATTCCTTTAAGGAAATTCGTTTCAAACGTTTACCATTCGAAATATTCGTTTTGTTACGCCGAATCGTATAAGAATATCGGCGGTAAAACCTTCCTTTAATATTGGCTATTTTTTCGACATTTATGGAATGTACGCGTGATTACGAGTCTAGTGTACAATAGCGAAACTTTTATCTATAGTAGTATAAATATACTAAATCATGTAATACCTATAACTCATACAATATATATATATATATCCATAAATTTGAAAAAAAACGTGGAAAATAAACGACCAAATATTAGAAAACGTTTTTACCCCAGTTTTTTTCTGTAAAATTGAATAAAATAGCCGTTTAAATTTGTATAACGATGTAATTATTATGTATTATTATCCCAGCGCGCGGGATACATAGAAATTATTTTTAAAATAACGTGTATCCAATCAACGTAACGGCAGTTAACTGCTTAATATTTTAATATATAGTTAATATCGCGGATACTCTGTATTTCGACGGGTCAAATAATAATTATTACGATGTTTTCGATACGTATAGTTTAGTATAAACGAATTTTTTAATATCCGTCGAAAAAACGTTTATCGTTATTTATTGTTTTGTATTTTCCTCGTATATATATATATATATATATTTGGCCCCGGGTTTCCAATCGGAAAATGTAATTCGTTTAAAAGTTGTAAACAATTTCGAATCGGTTCATCAATTATTAGCCGTATATAAATTTTTGTTGTTTACCTTCAACTAAACGATAACTATACGCGGAAGTTTATTGTGCGCGAAAAGCTGTTTGGTAATTTCGCGAGAGAAAATTGTGTGTGTGTGTGTGTGTGTGTGTGCGTCTATATTACTTTCAATCTCAAAAATAAAAGATCGTCGAGGACGAGAGTATTATTTAAACCGGTTCAATTTTTTTCGCGTCAATTCGTGGTGTAAATAACAAATATTCGTCGAGCATCGAACGCAACGCAGTATCGTGTTATAGAATTACGAATATTATATACAGTTTGACGTAAAATACGAAAAGTAAATTTTGGTTTCGTCACTAATTTTTGTAAAAATCTTTTAATAGAAAAGCTTATAGATATTTTACATATTCGACCAAGACTATCTTATATTTACAATAATTCTAATTAGTAATATTTACGTTTCAAAAGACACGTTTTTCGGTTTCAAAAATGCTCATAAAATATTACGCTACTGCGCGTTAAAAATTCCTAAACGTTGAGCGTAATCATCAGTCAACTCGCGTTGAAATTGAGCGTAGATAAATATTTTATACACTGGCTAATTTACAAATTTAAGCGATAGATATGCGGGCGAGTTTTATACCGGTAAAACGAAATAACCGAAGTACATTATAAATAAATAACCGCGGCGAATTAAACCTTAATTTTTAAGGTCAATATCGGTGGTAAATATCGAAATAGTATTTACGAATAATTTTTACGTCGCCGCGAACGCGTAAAAGCGACGGACGACGAATACGTTTCGTTTTTTAGTTCTATATCGCGCGAAACATTTTCCGAACTACTGGGAGGTGTCGTTCAATAGGACTTCCGGGGCGTTAAAAAAATACGAATTCGTATTCCAATCCTAGTCGTATATTAGTGGAGGTAATAAAAAATGTGTCGCGCCAGTCGCTAAAAACGAAGGCGTACCACGCGATATATTGCGCGTTATGAGCGCGTAAAATAAACGACGACCCGATTGAATTCGACGTGTTAAAATATTGTCCGTACGTCGGAATATTATTTATTTTCGACCACCGTGATACATACATACATACTTATAAATATATATATATATATAATTTATTTATATATCGCGTATATCAACGTCTAACGTTAATCGTTACGAATATAATAATTAGAACACTCTTCCTTTTGAGCTATTTACACTTGCGCGGTAGCCGTTCTCTATTGTTCGCGCGTCGTATTGCCGAGTAGTAAAACGGTTCCGCTTATGTATGTAGGCGTAATATTATATATTTAGACAGGATGTGTATACTACGGTGATAATAACGCGGCGTATTGGATAGGGGGAACTTTTATATAGTTTTATCTCGGCGCAATAATAAGTTTCCTCGGGGGAAGGGGGGAAATTATACGATAAACCGTTCTCGTTAAAAGTTATAACGGGCCAAGTATATGGTTCGGCGCGGGCGTCAGAGGAGGAAATTGTATATATATACGGGAAATATCGCGTTCGCGTAACAAGTGGCTAATATTTTCGAATACGGAATATTAGGTAACGCGGCAACAACAGTGTGCACTTACAGTTCGTAAACCGCGCAATAATAATAATAATAATAATAATAATAACGATAAAGGCGACGGACGTACGTATATTGCGCGAACTTATCAATTACGAGTGTGGTGTACGTAAATTTGTATACACGCTCGACGATGTTCGATAATCGTGTATCAGGGTCAGCGAATTTTTTTCGGGTCAAGGTTTCGCGTTTTTAAAAATGTGTTCCTCCCCTCCCCTCCCAAAAAAAAAAAAAAAATAACGGTGAAAACAGTTGGGCAATTATACGAACGTATCGTTTTATTAGATACGCGTTAATTTTCGTTTTATAAATTACGTACAATATAATATTCGGAGAGACGTTTATATCTATAGAACTACGAGCGTTAAAAATGCTATCTATATATATATTAGTCGTCGTTTATTATCCGATAAAGTATTAGGTTTTAGAATCGCGGTTCGTAATTGTTAGTGGGACACGAGGCAGCGCTGGCTGGCTTCACCGGGCAAGCATTCTTCGGTTCGATTAGATTAAATTCGTCGCGGAGAATACACTTTCACGCGGCGTAAATCGACGAAAAAAAAATTGAAAGTATCGTCGCGTGAGCTACTTTTTGTAACGTACAGAACGTTCAAAAGGACTTTAAACGTTTCGTTGTCCACGAATTTCCATCGCGTTTTCTCGGCACACGATCTAATTCTGTTCGTTTCGTAAGTCGTTGTCTTGTGTCCAAGCGTTACAGGATTAAAGGTCGATTAACTCGAATTCAAATTCGTCTCGTCCGTCGGAAATGAATCCACCGATATTACGAATATCATGTAGAGACCCGGCGACGCGTTCAAATTATAATCTTCGAACCAATTTTTTAACCTAAGAATCGTTCCCCCCCACCATTTCTACCGTAATCGAAACACGTTCGGTATGCGTTCCATTTTGGTCGCACGCCGTTCTCGTTTGACCAACGCGTGTCGTATGCTCGCCATCCCTATTTTTTTTTTAACACGGTATCGGAAATACACTCATCGGCCCGGAATGCCTGAAGGCGGTACTTCGGACCAATGAATCGCCATCATTTATTGAAAAAAAACAACATATATATATACGTATATAAATTTTACAAAAATGATCTTCCTTAATGGGAAAGACGAGCAACGTGAGCTATCCTCACGTTGTTTTACCTCGTACGTCCAATCTAATTCGCGATAATTATTAAAAACTACTACTTCTTAAGAACTATCACGTGAATGGTGACAGGACAATACCCGTCATTTACATCTTCCTTTAAATAGCTTAACACGAGTGGAATGTTCGCCGTGGCGACGTACATCATAACGCGACACCCGTCGTCGACGTACTCGCGTTAAGTTACGCGCGCGTATTTTGTACAACGTTTAACGCGTGTCGGCGTGTTTTAAACTATACACGGCTGAAAACGAAATTCCGTTTTAAAAAGCGTGTTACGTCGTGCGCGCGTGTGTACGCAATTGAACGAGCAAAACTTTAATTTCGAACGTTTTAAAAACTCATTGGGATAATAACGACCGAACGTGTACGCACACCGGCGGCCGCTCGTACGTGTATAAATATTTCTGTTTGTCACGACGTGTTGTGTCGGGAGAGCGGTAAGTGTTAACGAGAGTAATTACGGTTAGAATTTTTTTTTTTTTGTCTCTAGTTTTTTGCTGCGCGCGTTATCAATAATCGCGCCGACATATGGCGGCGGCGCGCTAGTGAAACGACCATTCCGCCGCTTTTTTCGTCCTATTCAGACCACGCGCTGCTGGCACTAGGCTGAAAAATCGCTAAGACACGAAATACGGTATCTGTATTCCAAATCGTCCGTACTTCATCGGGCGTAGCGACGATTTTTATTATTGTAAACAGTTTACGTTTCCGCTCGTAACAGTCTGTTTACGCGGCCGATAATATTACTATGTAGCCGTTAATTACGTTGCCATTATTATTCCGCCGTCCGCGATATACGTGCGCAAAACTATTTCCGTGACAATGGTCAACGAGCGAAATGTGTCTTATCTATATTATTGTTAAACGTCCTATACATTTACTCGTAATATATTTAAACGCGAATATTGTACGTACGACTATCGCCGAAGCAAGGTTAGTGTATAATGGTCGCGGATGAATTTCGGACAACGAACGTTACCCGAATGTATCGTTTGTATATACATATATGTTATCCGATAGACGCGCGTTGTAAATCCCAGCGAATAAAATAACGTTATTTCGATAAATCGTTTGGGGGAAATATCGGTCGGCACTTACTGGACACCCACACAGGTGTATCGAGCGTATTTATCGACCTCCGATTTGTACAAATACGTACACCGGCGCAATCGGGATGACAACGAGGGGCCCCGCAATAGAGAATTTTAATAATTATAGGCGTAAAAAACGTAGTGCCGGCGATTTCCATGGACGCGATTTCGTTCCGAAATTGTTCGAAAGGTTGCTAAAATTCTAGGGTAAAATGTACGAATACGCAACGGGCGCCTACATACCTTTACGGACAAATATCGCCGCCGTACGTCCGGGCCAATTTCGTACGACACTTTTCCCGATATCTGTGCGGTCTATACAAATTATAACAGGTCGAAAACGATCGATCTTCGTGTGCTCGACTACTGTAATTTTTTGTGGAAAATTCGCTCGGGTTTTTCGACAATAATTCGTTAGATCAATTTACTAACGCCCGATGCGGATAAATTACAATAGGGCGCGAGAAGCCGCCGTTCACGTACGTATCGAACACTCCAAAACCGTTGTCCAAAGTGACTCGGGTACGTTTGGACGGCGTTTTGTTCGTAAAAAAAGCACCCCCCCTCCCCATTCATCCGTCGATTAAAGTCGATTTGAACAATATTATCGCCAAACGGAAATATTACGGTAGTTAACGGACGAGCGGTTACCGTTAATCGTATGGATGATAGGGTGTGTCCGCTAAAGACGCTCGATATATAAAACGGTGTGTTGGTCGGCTTAACAATAAGTTCGGTATTGTTCGGTACACTTACACCGTTCGGCCGTGTACGTATCCGCGGGGCTATTATCGTCGTATTATTTTGTAATCGCGATTCGTTTCGTCGGCACACGCGGTGATTAGTTAATATTACGCGTCGTGTGGCTGCCACGGCGGCGTTTACGAATCGAAGCCACACGCGATTCATTTGGCGTACCCGTAACGTACGTCGATTATTATTATAATATTAGTGGACGTAATATTCGCGAACGTTTGGCCCGCGGCGATTTATCGGCCAACTCGTTTCCGTTGTTATTATTACGCGCGCGCCCGACTCGCTAATATTCTATAATCCTAACGCGATCCGTCGGTTTTAAGCACGGGCCCGGTGAAAATTGGACCCGGTAACGTACACCACCGTAGCCGTAAAACCGTGCCCGTGTTCTCGTTTTAACGGCGGGCTGTCTTCGGTACCGCCCTGCTTCTACGTACACACTCGTACGCGAAATTCCATTTTCGATTCCGCGGTGGGGATTGGGTACGTCGTACGCGTAATAGTATAACGTTATCTGGTCGCGAATACGTTTTATTTAAAGTCCGTCATATATATATATTCGAAGGGTTCGCGGGGTCGAAGAAATGGTCAAGATTGGTAGTAGGGTCGTCTCGAAAATATATATGTATACATATTTTGAAAAGATCCGAACGAACTTTCGGGGTATACAAATTTGACGTAATGTTTGTAAACATTGGCCGTTTTGTAGGTGGGGTTATATAATCTAAAACCATTATAAACACGCGGTGACGCGTTAAAATGTAGTTAACGTCACCGTGGTTACACCGTCCACATCGGTTAATAATATCCACCCACTTAACCGCCATACAACTGAAAAACAAATTGCTTGTTTCGGGTAGTCGATAATTTCGTACGGTATTGATCAAAGATTCGAAAAAAACCTATAGCGATATTAACTCTTTTTTTCCTCCGGTCGTAATTTTAGTAATTTAGTCTATAATACGCGCGTGTATATATATATATATATATATATATAGGTTCTGTATTTCGATTTCGCGTAGAATTTTCTTTTTTTAAAATTATTTTGTTCGAATTATTTTGTTTTTTGTGCCTTCGAACCAATCATAACTTTTCCGCCTCGTAAATCCCGCAGATTATCGGTCTTTTCTAATAAACAACAGCTCATGTGTCAAGGCTTTTAGCGAACTTCGGTAATTTCTTTTCGTGCCTGTTAATTTAACACTGTCCCCAGCCCCCGCGCCGCTCGTCTCCAGATCCGTACGTATCGATTTTCATATATACACATTCGGCTTTGTGTGAAAACTTGACAGAAAAGCACTAACCCATTAGAGACATTAAAACTTTTACAAAAGGGTTCCACCCTACTGTTGGAAAAAAGCAGCTACTACCCCCCTCCACACTTTTATATATATATACTTTGGTCATTGAGTGTAAATTTCACTTCAGTGGTTCGTTTAACACGTAATTTTACCGCGTATATAAGAGAAACTAAATCTCCAATATCGAATCATGAACCGGGAGCACGTCAATATAATACACACCAATATTCCGATCGTGTGTCGACGTTTACGTTAATTACTTTTTTAGTTTTTTGACTTTGACTGGAAATGGAACGAACTGGATATACTTACGATATGCTTATAATTACGCGAGAAATAAGTCAGAAAAACGTTTTTGGGAGCTACGGGAAATAATAATATTTGGACATTTCGTACGTACTAACGCAATTTCAAAAGCGATTATAAAAACGAGGGCGAAAACCTACGCGAGCTAGTCCTAATCCGTTTGGAACTGTTCTTTGATCGTAATGGTTTTTTTTTTTTTGTTCGTCAGATTGTCGGTGTTTTGTACAAACACATTTCGCGACAATCCGTACAAAAGGCGATTTATTTATTCAATTATTCCTAATACGATTGAAACGCGTTAAACGGTAAAATAAACGGTTTTTTTTTATCGACGGTTCAAGTCAAACTTGACTCGTTCGCCGCGTACTTTTCTATATATTTCAACGATCGACGATTGTAAATCGACGATAGACGGAGTAAACCGTTCGAGTTATATATTTACTTTTTCAAAGTTGTCATTACGTAATTAGCTGGCTTTCGTGTGTAAAGGCGCGATAATGTATTTACTTATAACCGAAAACGGTTCGTTTAAAAATAGAAACCAATTATTGAATTCCATTATGAACCGACTAAAATACGTTTATGTCACGTTTCATTGGTTCTCGCAAACATCTAATCGTTTCGATATTCCTGGACGTTATTATTACGATAATTCGTTAAATGACGAAACGAAATTCGTTACCGATAAACGCGAGTAGACTTTTACGTTTTTCGATTGAAAACGAATTCACATATATTAAACGTATATTAAATGTTGTACGTATAATCATTGTTCGAATAGTTTACGCGCTACGTACAAATGTATTCTGATTTAAGTCTGGACCTATTGCAAACCTTTGGAGTTCGTTACAAATGATACGCGTTGTGCCGGTAAAAGTTTATCTACTTATACGCTATTGTACGCTGGACGGAAACGACGAATCGGTTAAACGGTTTATTTCAATTTTCCACTAAGGAAAGTTTTAACCGTAGCTTATAACAATAATGAATATTTATACGTTCGGGCGACCATGGGTGGATACTTCGAAGAAGAGCTTTTTATTTTTAAATTGTACGTAATTGTTGTTTACTTAAAATGTTCTAGATAATGCAAATCGCGTCACAATGGCGCATTAAGCGTTTTTTGTTTTCGTGTGACAAATTATTTAAATACACTAAACAAACGAGAATATTCATTTACGAACATCGCGTACGCGATTTTTGCGTACGTACGTACGCATACGCCTGCGTTATACACGTATTAGGGAGATACAGACACCGTTCGTTTTCCCAGAACTGTGGGCGCCTAGGTTACGAATTGTTTTCGCGCTGTACGCGAAATATTCGACTAAACGACGAAAACGAGTTAGAAAAGCGCGTTAGAGAAAAGGAACGTTTTCTACGATAAATTAGTAATTGTTTGCGCCGGATCGGCGCCGCGCGTATATTCGTACTAATTACGGCGCCGTATAAATACTTTATAACCGCTCGACGCGAACGGGTACAACGCCGTGAGATTCCGCCTACTCGTATTTCCCGGACGAATTCGCCGGCCAGATTCGTTTCGTTCCGAAAGAAAACCATCGTCGATTGCAGAAGAGCCTTTAAACCGCCGCTCCGTGTCCGGCGAATCGCAATTATATTTATTACGTTATCGTTTCCGATATATACGGTACACATCACGTAGAAATCGAGCAAAACAACAACATGTTTATAATACCCGAGAGTGTTGTTCAAGGTCGACATTTTGGGTTTCAAACGTACGCGGAATACAATTCGCGAGATATCGGGAAGTTTGACCTTCAATAGCACGCGTGTGTGGGTGGGCGCACAACCGTGAATAACCTGAATTTGATATACCGTGAACGTTTAAAATTCAAATTGTTTCCACGAGCGTGTTTATTTTGTGAAATCTTTGAGAAACTGTTTACGAATAATGTATATTTTTAGACGAAATAATTATAAATACCCGTACATTGTTTCCGAATACGCGTTAAAATTAGTCGGTAATAAAATAGGCGTGATTTATTTTAAAAAAAAAACCGTAAGTCGCACGTTTGAAAGAACGAACCTTGAGTCGTACTAAATCGCTGTCGTCGTTTCTTTTCACGAACGAACGAACGTTCGAATAAGACGTCGATTTTCTTCCGCGACTACGTTAAAAATACGACAATATTTTCAGTTAAACTTACATATACATATATATATATATATATACCGTAATAATATATACGACAGTCGGAGATATCGTTGACTTTACGTTGTTTCGTTTTCGGATTGCTGAAAACGCCATCAGTTTTCGAACGATTACGCTAATGTAGCTGCAACGATACAGCGTATATTTTCGCGTCGTACGTTTTGACGTTTTTATCGTCGTCGTCGTCGTTTTTTTTTTTCTGAACGCGAAAATCATTCCGTTCGGTCGGTTTTGTTTTTAAACAAATTTCTTCACCGGCGGAAAATATGTTCGGGTTGGCGGCGCGGGGGTCGACGGCGCCAATAGCGCGCGCGATTTATAATTTGCAACGGTCATTCATCACGCAAAAAAAGAAAAGAAGGAAAAAGGGGGAAAAAATGGAATGGAAAAAACGCGCTCGGGCCGCCGCCGGTAAGGCTGCCGCCAAGTAGGCTGCTGTTGCAAGCGCACGACTTAAAAGCGATCAATCTTGTTGAAGTGAGAAAAGAAAAAGTAAATAAAATAAAAACAAAAAAAAAAGGGCGGGCGGACAAAAAGAAGAATAACATTTATCTCGTCGGAGAGGGCGAAGACGATTTTTCAACTCACGGCCGACGATTTGTTGAGATATTCATTATATATATTATAACGTTACGAGGTCTGAACGGTCCTCTTGGATGATGGAGACGATTCGGATGCCGGACGTGATCGACGGGGTGCGGGACCGCGGGGTCGTTCTAAAGGATTTCCTGGACACGACTGTGTGTGTACGACGTATTTATGTATGTCGGGATAACCGGTCGGTGGCGAGGATTACTGTCCGTTTTCAAAATTAGAGCACTGACGACGGGCAACGAAGCGTAAATAATCGATTGGAAGCCCGGGGAATAGTTAAACGTGCCGGTGACGCGCGTATTAACGAACTACCGATTAAATTTGACGAAATTTACTAGAACCGCCGAAATCGTCGCGCGCGCGATCAATCTGGGCGCGTCGTGTACGTGAGCGGACGCACGCACGCTCTTCCCGATCTCGCAAATCGGAATCGCGGCGTAAAAATAATAACGCGTAAACGCGCGCGCGGTCGACGTACGCGTTTTATTTAGTAACTTAATGACGACAAGAAGAGGCGGCCCGCGTACCCCGTAACTGTTATTCGTCTTAAGCGCGCAGAACGCGGATACCGTTCATCTAGCTGTATATGGTCATATCGGTTATTTTTAGAATCTCGGACATTTTATCGGACTTGATACCTTTTACGACAAATTAATTTAACGACCTGAAGACGACGTAGTAAACGTACGTGGCGAATAATTTCCCCGACGGACGAATAATAAAACAATTTCGTTTAAAACGTACGATAAAAGCGTTTACGATCTAAAAAAAATGTTTACGGCGCGAATTTCGGACAACATATATATATATATACACATATATATATATTATACAAAGTTGTTGAAAACGAACACTTTTCGGACAATATTCAGTACATTGATGTGTGTATATATATATATATATGTGTACGCGTCAACCAGATAACGTGATACGAAATTGAAAGAATTCGGACGATATTTTTCCGTATGTTTAGAAAACGGCCAAAACTAATGTACAATCCGAACGATCGGACCAAAATCAGGTACACGTTTGACGGACGCTATATTCGTCGTGTACGTAGAAATTCCCGATCGGTTCCTGGTTATATTACGCGCGATATATATATATTCGACGAATCCGGCGCGTCGAACGTTGCGTCCGATATCGTGTTTGCTCACGCGCGATCCGTACTTATTATAAAACGCCGCGACGGTGATAATCGTTAAATCGATTATTCGCGAATTACGGACGAATCGGTTGTTAAACGAATTGATTACGACGTTACAATAAAACCGACGTCGTAGGAGGCGAACTGGGCTCTGAACGATGATAGTACCCGGTGAACGGGCCCCGCGTGTGTTGTTTTCGGATGCCACCACCTAACCCGTCCCGGAACGTATTTGCAACAGTACCGAAATATCGCCGAGTACGGGACGGAAGAATTCCGACGATTAATAATAACGAAAAGCTCGGATTTCTGGCGAATCGATGGTTTACTCACTCGCCCGGCCGCGTACCGGACGAAAACGACTTTCGAAATTCCGCGACGACACTTCCCGTATTATTATATCGTTAACGTTTTCGTTCCGTCGATGGTGTACCGCGTGTTCGGCCAATCGAACTACGATCGTCCGTTCGTCGTACACGCGATTATTACGGAATTTCGCGTCCGCCGACGACAGTGTCCACGCCGTTCGTTCGCGTTGACCGCCCAAATTTTCACCGTGTAACAATAATAGCGTTCCGTATCCGCCGCCCTAGCGATTACGCCGTCTCGGGGTTCCTACGACGCCTTTGCAAATATTGTCGACGGTCCGCCGCCACGCCTCGCCGTAGCTTTCGTTTTTAATCGTTCGTTCGATAAGTTCGGCCGGTTTCATTTGATCGCGTACTACGTTAATTTGTTGTTTTACGACGTTTAACGGCGCGAAATTTTCGTTTATAATTTATATTTTTTTTTTTTTTTTAATATTTTCGTATTTTTTTTTTTGTTTGTTTGATTTTAATGCAATCGGTTTTTTTTTGTAGATTCCAGCGCGGATTTTTTCGGTTTTCAATAGATTTATTTAGACCGGGAAATTACGTACACGCCGCC
This sequence comes from Geopemphigus sp. TES_GeoC_2020, assembly GCA_025469175.1. NCBI lineage: Eukaryota > Metazoa > Arthropoda > Insecta > Hemiptera > Aphididae > Geopemphigus > Geopemphigus sp. TES_GeoC_2020. The sequence continues at coordinate 90,878 of JAIPRN010000238.1, read as the reverse complement.
CTCTCCGGAGATTTAGGAAATCGGATCGTCCATATATATTTAAACGGTTATTATGGCAACGTCGTGCGGACGCGCCAGCGCGCCGTAATCCCCCGTGGCCTATATAAATATATATATATATATATATATTGTATAGTCGCGCGTGCGTCTCCGTACAGCGTTCGCGTATAGTATATTGAAAACGAAACGAATGGAAGACCTGTACATATCGTCGGCGACGGCCGCGTCCACAAACAACAACGTGGAGGACGAGTCGCCGAAAAAGAAATGGAACTGTATTCTGACCATTTTGCCGGAGACCGCCGAGGATTGCAGGGACGACGAAGACGGGACGAAGCCGTCGCCGTCGCCGCAGCCGTCGCCGCCACAGCCGTTGTCCATGTTGCCGCCGAGGGATGTGCCGCCGCCGCCGCCGCCGCTGCCGCCGGGCAGGAACCGCAGAAAGTCGTGGCAGATGGGCCGGTTGGACAAGAAGCGTAGGAAAAGCGTGTCCGTGCTTTCGCCCATTCCCGACGCCGAGCAGCTCGAGTCGTTACAGTCGAATTACCTTAAATCGAAAAGGCCCAGCTGGTGGAACATCTTCACGCCCGACCATTGGCCTCGGTAAATAATCGTCGCGTTTAAATTATTCCGCACGTACCCACGACCCGTTTTTAACAAGTACGGCGACCAAGTCCGGTTCACGTTATGTCCGGCACCGTACGTACGTTTGCCTAGGAATCCCCCGAAGTCGAATTTGAACGTAAAAATATATCGGTTTTCATTATCGTCCGTATCGTGTATCGATTTCGGAATTGACGGTGTATGTAAATGAAGGCGAGTGGTGACGAAGGTCGATAGATTCAATCGGTGGTACGAAAACACGGTGGTTGTGAGGAGGCCACGAAGAATAGGATACGACGTGATACGGACGAAATCGGACGGCGGATGTTTTGCGGGCCGATAATATCGAAAGGGGTAGATCGGTGTACGACATTAGTGAGACGTTCTATGGGACCGGGCAATGGTGAATAAGACGATGTGGACGAGTGTGGCGGAAATGGGAGCGTTAACAGCGCGGAGTACCTAGAGAAGATGAAATAAGTACGTGACGAGTTGTGTATCAGGTGTGGTGCGTCGATTGTCGAGAAAATGGGGCAAAGTGAGGTGATTCGGTTGGTCACGTTGTGCGGAAGAGTGTGAAGCCAGAGGAAGCGAGAGTCGTCGTGGAAATTAGAAGAGGCGAGCAAATGGAATATCGGACGATAAATGGGTAGAGCTGGAGTTGGCGAACGAATTTGTAGGGGGACCTATGGAAGTTTAGGTGGGACACGAGGGTGGCCGACCTTGGTTGGGAGCGGAAAAAGAACGCGGGTCGAACGCGCTCCTAGGACCGTTTAAATACAACTCGAAGTGGAGACTAAGGGTATACACGGCGGAGGAACGTTTGTTTGACGAACTCTTTCAGGGAGGACGATTTTTTGGACAAAATTCGTTGGTACAAGTGGCGCATTCCGTGACGAACGAAACGACGTCGCGCGCGAATAATAACGTTAACGACGACGTAAAATAATAACGTTAACGACGACTTCGTAATAAATCGTTTTAGTCGAATACGATTTCAATTTTAGTAAAAACGTGACGTACGTACGGAAACGATGTTACGCACGTTTCGGCGTCGAGGAGACAATTTTAGTCCGACGGAATATATGTATAAAAAAAAAAACGAATAGCGCGGGAAATTCGTTCGTATTATTATTGTTATTATTATCGTATAACGACCGAGTGAAAGCGCGCTATACTATGGCGATTTATCGAACATATATATATATATATCGTGAAGTCGTACGTATCACAAAACACGCCGCTGACGTAACGTATATTTGTGTACGACTTACGAACATCCAAATATCTCCGTACGATAATCGACCGATAGGAGCTTCTTGTTCGCAGTATACGCCGCGGATAACCGACCCAATTCTCTACAACGTACGTACGAGTATCTCATTCGGCGCGAACGATTTAAAATAATTACGCGCTCGCGGACTTTCGTCATACGCGGCACGGAACAATACAACTTAGCGGTATTGCGCGTATATAGAATGGTATTGTCGTTTCGCGCCGTCGGTTGACGATTAACCGGTTATTGTTAAACCGATATCGTCGGCAACGGATAAGGTAAAAACGCGTCCACGTCGCGTTTTACTAGTTATCATTAGAAACGGTGATGGCGATTTATTCGCCGCCGGTCGTCAATTTCGTAAATCGTCGTAACGCCGGGCTATATATGTATACGAAAATATCGGATAAATTCTCGCAACAGAAATCCGATCGGTGTCGGTAAAATCGATTTTTGACTGTAGTGGCCAATGACGGAAAGCCCTTTTAAAACGATTAAAGTTGGCGATCGTACAACCCGTCGTATTACCGCGGCGACGTTTGTTCTCCCTATTCGTCTTCGGTAAAACCTTACGCCGTCGTTTTCCTCTCCTCTCCTTAAATCCTTGACCTACATCGTTGCCGCGCTACCGAGGAGGTGTGTAAACGTAGACCTGTAAAGAGCGTTTATCGTTGTGTATCTAAACGACGTAACGAACGGTCCGTTTTTGTAGTCGCTACCGGCGCCATTCTACGAACGCGTCCCATTTAAGGCGTTACGCGGACACAAATTCGTTCTTTTGATCCCGTTGAATGGCTAGTTATTATTGCCGACGTGTGTGTGTGAGTGCGTTTTTTTTTCGTTTATTTCGTACGGCCACGAGCAGCCCGGTCCGAATTATTTACGCAACGCGGTACGTCGTAAAAAGCAATAATAACGGCGATCGACGAATAAATAACGTGCTTACAAAAACGCGCTGTTAGTGCGTATTGAAATTCGTCGACGTAATGTATTTATCGTTTTTTCTATCGAAATCGTTTCATTTTTTTTGCGACGTCCACTAATCGACTTCGTTGGATTCCATACGATTATTCGCGTACGACTAACGGAACGCCGTCGACGAAACGAATTAACGATTTCGTACGTAAATGATCCGGTTCCGAAGGAGCCACGCGAAGCCTCGTTCGTATTCGTTACGAAATTCGCGTACCGCCGCCGACCGTTTATATTTTACGCCCGTTTTTATTCGGCGTTCATCGCGCCGCTGGAATTTTATTACGAGAACCGTCGTCGCCCGAACGTACGCTATCCGACTTTTCGTAACCGTATTCGCGTCCAAATGTGTATGGGCGGCGTGTACGGGACGCGTCCGGGCGGGGGTACGTTTCGCGTAAAACTCGTCGTAAAATATCGTCGAGAACTAACGGCGAAACGAGTGCGCGAGAAAACGAAACAATAATACGGCCCCATTCGGCCGTATGTTAAGTACGATTCAATTCGTTCGTGACGTTTAAATATAAACGTTTTGTTGACCGGCTTTTCTCCGTGCTACGGTTCGTCGGCAGTATTCGGTAATATTTTATTCATAAAACGTATTACGTCGAGTTACATACCCACGTTATATATATATAGATTTTATACGGACTTTCCATAATACGGCGCTATTGTTCCGTCCTTTTATTGCGCTAAGAGCCCCCGACTCATGTGTGTGTGTGTCGAAACGTTCTTTGCTTAAATATTTCGCTAAAAAAACACTACGGCTACAAAACTCGTATCCGATACAAACTTTATACGAAAGTCCGTTCATTAAATTCCCAACGCCATTGTTCGCGTCGTCCGTGTGTCCGGTACTAGATGGATACGTACGTTCCACCATTGGGCGAAAAAAATCGACGGTCCGTTTCCGACGACGGCGAAATACCGTACGGCAGGTGACGCCGAATCGTTTCGGGCGCTCCGTCGCGGCGTAAACGAATCAAATCGGATCGGCGGATATATTTACACGCTCAGGGAGCGTACCGTCCGTCGGTCCGTATTAGAGGAGAACCGCAGAATCCGTTACGACGTCGAATACGCGCGCGCGCTTAACTAATACGACGTTTTCTCGAGTGTTCGCCAAACCGTATCGAATTTCGGAACGTTCGAATATTACGCAAACGGCGGCGGCGTGTTATTAAATTTCGCGTCCCGCGTTTCGTTTGTTCCTCTCGTAGTCCCTCGGTCATATTCGCGCGACGTACGTTTTCGTACACAAACGTTGTCGGGGCGCCAACTCGCGTCGAAATACAACGAACGAAATTCGCCTACATAAATCGCGTGCGTATGTAAAGACGCGCGCGGGTACCTGCCGTAATCATTACCGTTCGGTTAGCGCACGCGTACACAACGGAGGTCAAGTTTGGCTTTGTAAAATACGTGGGTCGTATGTGTTGTGCGGAAACGTTCGATTTGGTTTTAGATACGCGAATATCGGCCGTATCGATTCGGCGCTCGTAAAATCCATCGAAATTATAGAAAAAAAAAAAAAAACGTACGCCGCTCCGAATTTTACTCTCGCCAACGACTTCTTCTACCCACGTATTCATTTACGGCCGTACCGGAAGATTGTTTTGCGTCGTATATTTTCCTCTTGAAACGCGTTATCGTATTCAGGAAATAGCGAAATGGGTACACCGTGGAGTGACGTGCGTGTGTGTGTGTAGGCGCGATATGGGCATGCGCGATTGTCAAAGACGCGATAATTGAACGACATTTAGCCCTGACAATTTGAACGCCAACGCTAGATATAAACGCGTAACGTAAACAAAACGTACGACACCGCCTCCCCACCACCCACCGGCAACGTTTCGCACGCGCGCGCGTACAATACGGTCGAATAAAACGAGAGTCCGAAAAAACGGAATCGAAACGTAATTTTTCGAATACGCGAAACGTGAACGGCCCGTAATACAGAGTGTCGGCGAAAAACTGTCGGGTCGTCGAGAACGTGTCGTATAACAGTTAAAGTAACGATTATTTATTTAGTTTTCGAATCGCCCGTGTTTGCCGGTGTTGTTTCTTTTCAAATCGCCATCGTCCTCGTCGAATATATATATACATACCGTTCACGCCTTTAGTGTTCGACGTACTCGCCGTGTAACCCGAATTACAAATCGTTACACCGCGCGCTTCGAACGTGGCGTTAAAACCGTCCGATCCGTTTAACGTTTTCGCGTATATACCGGCGGTGGTCGTCCAATTCGTTTTTATCCCCTCGCGATTTCCAAATACTCCCACGTTTGAACGCTGGTTACGATATAATATGTTTCGCGCGATACGGACCGCGTATGACGCGAAAACGAACGTTTGTATTTCGGTCGTTTTTTTTTTTTGTTATAATAACGATTCGAGAAGTTGGTTAATTCAAGCGCGCCGTCTTTCAGTATCTTAAAAGTGCGCGAAACGTTAGCGCTTCACCACGGACGACTAGTATAAACAGATAACGGATATTGTCCTTCGAAACGGTACGGAACGTAAAATGATACCGTTTCACGTTGAACGTTCAAGTCTCGAACGAATTCAACGACTCGCCGAGTATTTTATAAATGTCTCTTGGTCGATGGACTACGAATGTTTTCGTTTCGTACGGATTACCGGGGGGAGGGAAGGGGAGGGAACGAAGAAGGAATAAACGTCACTCGTTAGGTTCGGTTTTTTATCGTGCGGACGAGATCTTCGGCGCGCGGGTGTCGTTGTTCCGTAGTAACAACCGTGTCGAACAATTTCGCCGAGAACGATTTGTTACGATAAAATATCTCGTAATTTACTATTAGGCGTTATAAAAACAAATATATATATATATATATATATATATGCGCGCGTGTAATGAAATAATACGTGTAATAAAACGTCGCGTGTTTGTTGTGTGGTGGTGGGGGTGGGGTGGGTGGACGGACGTTAAACGAGATAAATCGTTTTTCTTTTATTTTGTAAATCGCGCGGTTTTAAACGCGTAGCGCCGAGAACACGCCGTATATAGCTTGGGCGTATATGCCGTCCCGTCGTTTGGACCAAATCCAAGACAACGGTCGGCCCCTCGCGTTATCCCTCGCACAGTAATCATGTCCGACTGCCGCTGATGCAGTATCCTCCCACCGACTTGATTCTTCGATCCTTTCGTCGCGGTAATAGCTCCTCTTACGGCGTCTTCCACCGCGGCCGTTTAATTTTTCCGACGTCCTATTTTACGTACATTTTATTTACGTTCGCGTTGTTACACGCCCGTCGTGTTCCGCGTTATCGTCGCACGAGTCACGTAATCGTACCCCTACCGGTACGCTGTTCGTTTTACTCGAAAATTGTTTTTCTCGAAACGATAATAAATTTGTTTCCGTATACGGTTATCGGTCGCCCCGTACACGTTATAATGTTTTGTAACGTATACGTATATACATATACATATATCCATTCCACCGGCCTCCTCCTTCTCCCGATTATGGATCCCTTCGGAAAATCCCTTAATAAATCGTTCCCAATTTCGGAAACATTACGACACGTTCGACCGACCGTTCGCGTTACGCGATTCGTTTACGGCGTCATAATAACCGTGTAATGGAATCGAAACGCTCCGTTTCGACGGGCCCGTCCGACGCCGCGCCTAAAATCGAAAACGTAATATTCGGTCAATTATAAACGGAAACCGGTATTGGTGGAACGGCGGCGAAAAACAAAAATGAATCGGTTCAGTTACGCGGTGACTTACTTAAAACCCGTTTCGCTCTACTTTATCAGCCGCGTATTTTTCCCATTTTTTTTTTCATCCGTTTGATCGTAATAAATATTCCGCTACATTCACCGAACCTCAAAACCGTTTCGAAAATAAAAGTTATTAATTATTCCTCGTTGTGTACGACGGTATATATATATATATATATATATATACCGTACGGCGACCAAAACATCCGATTTTCCTTTGTAAATACCTGTACTATTATCTGTTCGAAAATGACCGACGTCGTGATTTTCGATATTCGAAACGAATTAAAACGCGCGGTCGGTTATTTTCCGAAATGTCGTTTAGTACCATTTTCGAATAGGGAATAGGTTTTTCGAAACGAACGTAGAAAGCCGATTTCAACCGGATCGCGACAACGTACGAGAATGTCCTTTTCCGACGATATAGACGAATATGGTCGGAATATTCATTCCGTTCGTAATACGTTGGAACGTTCTCGCCTAATCGTAATCGGAAACGATTTATTCTTTTCGCTTCGATCATTAACGACTATATTACCGAATGGCTGGCGCGGTCCATTTACCGTTCACTAATTAATAAACACCGTCGGCGGTATAATTATATAAACGCGCGCGTTTTAAAAAATAATATTTAAGACAAATTCGTTGTCCCGTCGTAGCCCGACGTTGTGTCGGCCGCTTAACTATACGTAATTAAGCGATTCGAAACGCTAATGTCCATTATTATCGAGATCTATTCGATTTATCGTCCGTAATTAACGTTTACGTAAAATATTCCGAATATCCCGCGACATAGTAACGTCGATAGGTAAAACAGTTATTAGAAATTTCGGTGTTTCGTATAAATTATACCCGAGATGGTAATCGCTCTATTCGTCGAAACGTATTCCTATATTATTTAATTTAACCGGCCGGAGAAATTTCTCGCGAATAATTGTCCACAGAGTCCAAATCTGATAATGAACAATACGCGCTGTTGGCCAATTTTTCGTATTCGGGGAGTTCGATTCATTTCGGTAAACGAGCGATTCTCGTAGTTACGTTTCTACGCGACATCCTCTACACGTATTTCGTTTTTCACGTAATTTTTGTAACAAATTAGTCTCCTAAGCGCGTAAAATGTATACTTTGTTAATCGCCCGTTATTTTTCGTTTCGTAAACGCGTTCGTAATCGCCACGCACCGTAATATTTCGGTCCCGTTCGACGATTACTTTTTAATAAATCGAATACGATTTTGGAGTATCATCGATCTGCCGATCAAACGCGGCTATCGTACGTTTCGTTAAATATATATATTACTCTCGCGGATCGTTTTGAATCGGTAAAACGGATTGTATTTGGTCAAACACGTCGGCTATTACGACGATAAATCAATAACACGACGTAGGGGTACACGCGAATGGACGGTAGAATTGGTTTTCCAACGGACACGCTTAAAACGTAGTTGATTCGTAACGTGGCGGGTACGACGGCGTAATAATAAATGACGAACGACCGAAATTATTAAACGATATCGTGGAAGTCCGTACGAAATGTCTAAATTATTAAAAGCCGATCATTTTGTTGAATTTGACGTAGTAATGTCCATACGGGTAAACCGTTCGGTAGTCCGTAAATAACGCAATAAACGAACGGGACGAAATCGTGTCCAGATTGTTAATCAATCATTGTACACGAGGTTGTCATTAGCGCATATTTCCGTATAAAAGATTTATCGTTTTAAGCAAAATACGCCCCCTCCCCTCCCCCCCGAAGGTTAATTAATTAAAAATTCGCCCACGAAATCCGTCCCTGCTTGCCTATTCAATTCTAACGACTAAACGAAAACGTTACGCGTATTAATATTTTTAATTATAACGTCGTCTTCGCACTTTTCGTAGATTAGTTACTCCGGTAATCGGTTTGGGGGGGGCGGCGTTTTTTTTATTTTTAAAACAAATGTTACCGTTATTAGAATTGTAGCCGAATCCAACAGTATTTATTAATAGGACTAGGATTTTACTTTTACGTTGTTCATAATCCTTTCAGCTTTCTACGAAGTTTACAATATCAACGAAATATAATACGTAAACGAATTCGCGGTACACGAACGTACATTTTCAAAATTTTTCAATTCCCCCCCCCCCCGAAAAGGTTTTAAAAGGCATTTTCGTTACGCGAGTGGTCGAGAATTTTACCGCCGATCGTTGCGTAATCAACGCGAAACGAACAATTCGGAACGTATCGAACGATTTATACGGATTACGCGTACCCTACTGTCGAAGGTTAGGTACTGTGGACGGTTAGGTTAGGTTGAAGTTGTGGAATTGGTTAGGTGGAATTGGTAGATGGTAGGGACCGGCGGGGTGTGACCACCGTGCCGGGTGTAGAGGTTCGAGAATTCGCGAACGAAAAGACCGAGGTGTGCGTGCAAACGATTTTCTCGAGTCCCGCGAAACGCGTAACGGTACTGGTCGCGGGCCCGATGCGGGTGCCTCACGGGCGCGTCATTTACCGCGACGACGTTAGTAGAAGGAACCAAACCGGGCGGAACGGGACGAACGCCGTCGGGCCCCCGACTGTCTCGGGTTCACGGAGGAATAGCAACACACACGGAGCGTGGCGTCGTTTTATCGGCGAATAAAAACCGTCGGAACGGCGGTGGCTGATGATGGTCGCGCGCGCGATACGTACGACAACGGCGACGCGGTATTTTTCCCGACGCGTCAAGTCAGTAGCGCGAGTGTCGTCGCGACGAGCCGTGTGTTCTCCCGGGCCCGATAACGCGATTCGTACGTACGTTCCGTGCACGTGCGCGCGCGCGCGCGTTTGTATATTTCGTCGAAATGCTCAGACTGGACAAGTTGCTGTTCAACAGGTAAAAACGAAAACGAACGACTTTCGTTCGCAATTGTAATTCGCCAGGCGCCTCGTTAGGTGGGCGCGCGCGCGCGCGCGTGTGTCGTAAAAAACGAGAAACGTTCCGCCGGCACAATGCGCTAATAATTGCGTACTAATTATTAACGAACGACGCGTCGCCGTGTCCGATCCGTTTTCCGTATTATAATTCCGCCCGTTTCTAGTTCGTTACGCGCCGGTCGCCACTACGGTCGGCCGACGCCCTTTTGATGGCGAATTTTCGCGGTCCGAACGCAATCGAAATTCGTCGGGCGCGATAACGACCGGACGCGCGCCGTTACGATAATTTGTAAATCGCTTTTTCCGCTCCGGTGGTTGTTACTTGTTTTACCGTTCATGGCCGACCTTTTTTTAAATCGTACCAACACCACCCCGTACGCTGTGTTCGTCGCGCGTAACAGTATCCCGAGGCGCCAGAGGGTTTTCCGTTTTCCGTACAGTTTGGACAAACGATATATATATATAATTGTCGACGGCGGCGGCGCCGTATGTTATCGAGTTCGTGTCGTATGACGTACGGATATTTATCTCGCCGTAAAACCGTCGCTAGAATACGCGTCGAAAATGCCGTACGAACGTCCGTAAAAATGTTATTACGCCGCGTTTAGTGTTACGATAAACGTTAAAATATGCGTACGATTAACGAGCAAAAAAAAAAAAAAACAAACAAACCGCTCGCTTTAGGAACGCGCTTCCGTATTAATTGCCGCGAGAGTATTCTCAATAATGCGTTCTCGACGTTTCGACGAGCGCGCTTATTCGTAAACACGCGACGTGCTCGTTACAATTTATTCGGTAAACGGAATGTTCGGTCGAGCAGCTATCTGAGGGGAAAAAACGCGCAACCCGACGGTAGGTTAGGTTAACCTTCCGACCGTGGCTCCGAGTAAATAAACGGACGACGGGGTTTAATAGCCGGAGCGCGGGCGTACACGGCCTGGCGGTAATATTTAATACGCGGAAACGTTCGGTTCGAACGATTTTTGAGTTGGCGTAAGAGACGGTTCTCGTTCGGGCGAACGGGACTAACATTTTCGTCGTTTTCGGTTTTCTTACGCTACTAATTCCGTTATCCCGCCGGAAGAACGGAGCGTTTTACGATGTAGCGGACGCGTCACACGTCGTCGGCTCTTCGTACGTTTCACTTTAGCGTTTCGTCGGAGTCGAATTTCGTTCGTATTTATTAATACCACAGTAATTGACTCGTTAGTAGGCGTCGTCCAGTTGAAGTAATTTTTTCGTCCACGTCGAATAAACTGTTTTCGAATTCGTAATTAACGCCGTCGACGGCGCGTACGCAAATAATATCGAACCGTACGTTAATAGAACGAGATATAAATAATATCCGTACAGTTGGATACAGAGTGCGGCTGGCACGGTAAAATGTCGTTCGTTCTTTTTTCTCGTTACCTGTACACCCTGTATAATATAGCGTTCTACTTTCAATACGTATATATATATATATACCCGCGTTTTTGTTTTAAATACGTTTAATCGAATTTGAAATTAACTCTCGGCCGTTTAAAAATGGTAACGAATATAATCGAAAATGTTTTCGTTTTAAACTGTTCGCGGGTATTTTTCGCCTTGAGAAGTACGGCGATAAATTGTATACGAAAATCGCGCGTTGGTTTTACGCGTATTCGCCTAGCCGTTTGTCTTTATTTTAAAAACCGAACGGTTTTATTTATCGAAAAATTCCAGATCAGTGTAGCGAAAGTGGTCCGAAAGTTTCACGTTTTCGTTCTACAGTATGGAACACGCGAAACAAAACTTTGTCCTTCTAAATTTTAGTAACCTAGAACTATTATTACCGAGTACGTATATTAGTTACCAGCTTAAATGTGCGGCGGCCGACTATATTATAATAACCCGACAAAGATATTTTTTTGAAATTCTCAACATGTTGTATGTTTCAATCGAGACGCTTTTCTTTTACGATCGTTATTCCGATAGAAATTTAAGAACGTTTTTTGTCCATAATTATCGAAAGATACGTTTATATGGAACACGTGGACGAATTTTAAAAATTCCTCAAGAAAACACGGTCAGGAATTATTAAAAAAAAAAAAAGCGTTAATAACATAACGCGTGTATATATATACATATATTCGTATCGAGGGAACGCGGGTGGTTTTACGAAATAATATGACTTCAATACGAGTTTTCGAATCGACGACGAGAGCGAAGGACTCGCGAAAGATAAAGGTTTAGAATTTAATTTTGGAGAACTCTACTCGAGAAATAAAAAGCTTGGCAATTTTCGAAAAAGGAAACGCCGTAATATAACGTAAGCGGGCGCGTCTTTTGATTAATACGTATATCGAAAATCGGCGTCAAAGTACGTTTCTATAGAAATCGCCGACTCGACATTTACGTAACGGGACCGACCGACGTATAACGACGACGACTTGGTGGGATTTTATTATTTATGATAATACGTTATATATATTACGCGGACGGGAAAATGTCCGAACGTGTATTTGGCGCGTAAATAACGGGGAAAATATTCGGGAAATCGCGCGGGTGTAGCGTAACGGTTTCGAATTTAAGAGCGACGAAACGCGGGCGTTTTGAATTCGACGGCGACCCGAAACTACCGTGAACTGTCCCACACGCCCGCCGTGTCGTCGGTATCCGTTACCCGTTCGCCGGGACCGTTTCCCAATTACGCGGTAGGTATCCCGAGGTACGCGACGACACCGTCTTCCGCCAATTGGCGAAACATTATTCGCGCGCGCCCATACCTGTCAATGGGTGTGGAATTTCGTCCGTCCGCGTGAACGGATACGTCGCGTAACACGATCGCGCCGTCGTCGTCGTCGTCGTTGACGACGCGTAATCGGATAGTCGGACGGCGTAGGATTACGCGGATTTAACCGCGGGACGTCGCCATTCGGACGATCATCGCGCGCGTGTCGACGCAATTTGACGGCACGTCGACGGCAATTCGCGAACCGGCGTAAACCCGTCGTTTTTATCCCTTTCTTTTCGATCTTCGCGACGGATTCAACCGTAAGTTACTCGTGTAACCGGGTGGATAACGACGAATCAATTGTTAAACGGACGACGAAAACCGTCGGGGCTTGATCGGAATCAGTCGCCACGACGTTTACGGTAATTATTACGACGACGGCGTCGAAAACCGTAAGTCGTAACGCGCGCGCTACACACCGTCCACGCGTTTCGCTATCTTTTTTTCCCCCATCCGAATGTTTCTACGAAGACCCGTAATCGAGTCGCGGTACGCGCTCCGAACGGTTCGAAGTTACGCGGCCGTACAGGCGTAACGTTATCCGTACTTACGCTCGCGTATACCGCGCAAATATATTTAAATGCTACGGGCCTTTGCGCGTACCCTTCGTCTACCCATCCCGATTCGCCGGTTCTCGAACGAATTGGCCGTCGTCGGCGCGTCGCGGTACACTGAATAGGGGCTTACGCAATAAAACGTCACACGCGGCCGTCGAATTCGCGAATAACGCGCGCGCGCGGCAAACGAAAAATTCTCTCGACAGTCGGTTACGAACCGCGTCGGCGCGTTTGTGTATGCGTTGTGGTGTACAAGTCTATTGAACGCGCCGGTTCGTATTCGTTTTCACGTCGTTTGGAATGAACGAAGGAAAACCGAACTGTAATGGTATAACGTCGTACTTCAGATACCGTTTCCTTCGATTTGGGTAAGAAACGGGCATAATGGCTCGGTAATTTTAAATAGCTCCGTGTACATGTCGGACGGTCGGGGGGGGGGATACCTGACAGCCGTGCGAAATTCGTCGGCCTTGCGTTCTCGCGTACGGGGCGCGGGCCGCCGTTTGTACGAACGGAGCGTTTACCGTCGTACATAATAATAATACAATCGTCGCCGGCGGCGAGCGACGAATACGATTGGCGGCGAGCGACGCGCGTTCGAGAAAGCCGGCGAGAATTCGTCGTTTTCTGTCGCGCAATTACGTATTGTAATTTCCATCCTACACGACGACGCGCGTTATCGCGCCGACGACGAATTTCGTACAAAACGAACGGGAATTATCGGAAGTTGTTGTTTTATCGCGCCCGTTGGGTTTTTTACGATCGTTTACGACGACAACGGAAAACAACGTAATTACCGCCTAGGCGCACTTCAAAAACATATCGAATACTTACCCCTTCCCGCGTGTACAATATATATATGCACGCGTAGGTTCGTTACCTGATCGTAATTATTTTTTGAACGCCCCGCGGAATTGATCGATTGGTTCGCGTGTTAATATTACGTTCGCGCCACCGCCGGGAATAAAACGGAAAATGCGGCGAGATTGTAATACGCCCGTTTTCTTTTCGGTTTCACCGTCCGGATTGTTTACGTTTCCCGATTAGATAAAAACGGTCGGACGCGAATTGTTTACGAGCCGCGCGCGCTTGTTGTCGTCGTCGTCGTGGCGTTCGAAAAAAACAAAGAGATTAGAGCGTCCCGTATACGGCGCGCGTGATTTCCGAAACGCCGTTCGTACGAAAGCGCGCGTTTCCATGGAAAACATCCGTACGGATCGCGCGAACAACGATCGGGAAACAGTTTTTTTTCGCCGTCGTTTTCGCGTTGGCGTCACGGACGTGTGTGTGTGTGGGAGGGGGGCGTATATTATTACGACGACGCGGACGTGTCGACGGGCACGTAGGTACACGTTGCTACACCAAACGCGCGGTGTACCTGTCGCCCGGCCGAGTAAACATCCTAATTTCGTACTTATCGCGTATTTAATAAACCGGCGATTACGTTTTTTTATTACTTTAATCGCCGAACGGGTCGGGCTAGAAATAATATAATAACTCGTACCAAATACGTTACCGAATCCGACGACAATCGCGAGAGGGGAATGCCGTTTTCATTGACCAACAGATCGCCTCGCCCAAGTCGCCGACGACGGCCGTCACGTCGGTTTCTATATATATATATATATATATATATAAAAACACGCGTGACTGTTATTGTTGTTTTTTTCTTTTTTTTTTTACTGTCCTACGTGATAGCCGGCACGACTTCGCGTTTCTCTGCACCTTCGTATACGTTTTCCGTCGATTCGCCGTCCTATATATATATATTTATATATATTATATACGTATTATTTATATTTATTTATATACACGCTCGTACGTCGGTCCTGATTTCGACGTCGGCCAACGCGAACAAACGTAATATCCGATAGGTCCCGAACGAATCGCGAGCGCCACGACTGTACGTCGTGTTTTTTCTATCCCTACACAACGTACGACCGGCTCGAGCGGAAAAAACCGAACGTATTCGTTCGCGTTCTGAATTTCTCTACAAAGCGCCCGGAAACGTAGCGAGAAATATTATATTACGATCCGCAATTATCGTTACGGGTATGTTTTGGGCGCGTATTCGCTTCGGCGAGCGGTGGATGTTGTTTGGCGACCTCAATTTTTCGATTGATTGTGGTAGGTAAAGACGAAACGAAATTTCGGTGGCGATCGAATAACGCGCGTTTTCCGTATGGCGAACGAGGGGCGGGTTAATTAATCCGATTCGGGATGTCGGCGAGTAAAATGTTATATCGAGTTAGTGGAATTAAAAAATATAAACGATCCGACTGGTTCGGGAACGATTCGGCATTTCATCTATCGATCGAACGAAACAAAAAAAAAAAAAAACCCGTCAATCGTTTTCGCCAAATACCGGCCGACAATTGGTTGTCCTTTGCCACCGCGACGCAACGTCTCGACCGAATAACGCGCGCAGACTCGGAACCAGAGGGGGTGGGGGGGATTCGGAAATATTGTTCCCTAGCGTCTCATCGGCACCGGGCTATAATTAATTCGTCCGAAAAGACGCGACGAACGGATTCGATAAAATGTCCGACGAGCGCCGCTGTTGATCCGTACGGATAAAGAGACGGAAAAAACGACGAAAAATTCGAGAACAACGTACCCTCCCCCCCACACACACACACACACAGCCCAATTGTCTCGTCGCACTAACCCGGTATCGGAATTTCGCGTTCACCACCACCACCACCACCCGGTCCGCCGATAGTTTCGTTACCCCAAGTGCCGACTAAACCGTACGGTACGCGCGTTTATTTGGCGCACGCGCGCTACGCCGGGCGCGCACGCACACAGGTGTAAACACGACGCCTCGAACGGTGGAAATTATCGTAATTTGGGTCAAGGACGGTCGTCGTGGCGGCGGCGGCGTCCGTAACGATATTGTTTTCGATCCTAAAGTCTCTTTATCCTCTCGCCCCCCCCTCCCCTACCAATCCGATCGCTCGCTCGCTCCCGGGCCGACGATTCGGTCGGCGCACGCGCGTCGCGCCACGGCGTAACAGTGTGCCCTCCCCTCCAAACACTCACAGCCGTCCGTACTACCGCACGCAACATGCTCGTAGTCTTCCCCCTCCCCGCCGCCCTCTCACATCCCGTCAACGGCGGGCGGTCAGGCGGACGATACGTACGCGAAACGGGAGGAGGGGGCAAAGACAAAACGTTGTTACAAGTCGCAATTATTCTACTCCTCCAACGACGTCGACGATATCGGCAACGGGCGTTTATTGTCGTCAACGATCGTCTCGTCGCCGGGAGATATTTCCCACTTACCATCCACCACTCGTTTCACCGTACGATCACTACGAGTAGTTCATCGTCGATCCATAGATCCCCCTCCCCCCCCCCCAAAAAAAAAAAAAAAAACCCAACGAAATTGGACGAACGTGAGTTTTTCCGACAGTTTCCCAAAAATTACGGTCGAACCGTTGGCGTTTCGTACTCGCGCGTTTTCGACGACGTGCCCACGCCTTTACCGATTATACGCCGCCGGTTCGTTACGAATAACAATCGATAGACGCTTTCGGACCGAACACACACACAGAAATAGTTTCGCGTCCGTCGGTAAATTATTGTTCGTCTACGCTCCCCGTCGTGTTCCTCCCGTCCCTCCATTCGCGGCTGTACACAATTAACCCTCCGCTGACGGGCGCGCGTCAACGTTCCACGGGTATCACACGTCGTTCGGAACGGTGACCCAAACTCTTTTCGCGAGAAATCCGTTTTGGTAACGAAAACGGACATTATTCAGCCTCGCCGTCGGTGTATAACGTTTCGAAAACTCGTCGCGGGAACGCCAACGACCTTGTTGTACCGGCCGGATTATTTCCGAACAATTACGTCGGCACCGAACGCGTTTCACCCTCCCTACGGACAATTCCGGCACCGTATACGCCCCGGATAAAGTTTTCAACCGCGCTCGTTGTAACAGCGGCGGCGAATCGTCGCGTCGCGCGCGCGTACGGCTCGGATTTCCGAAATATCGGCGCGAATTACCGTACGCGCGTATATCGTCCGCCCGATTTTTGTCGGCCACTCGTTCAATTACCGTCCTATTTACCGCTCTACTCGACGTGTTTTTGTTTTTAAAACGCGCCGTATCGTTGTATATATATATATACATTTTTTCCTTTGTTTCGTTTTATCGTATAACGTATACGTACTCGACGCGATTGTTTTCAATTGGCCGTCGATCGATGAAGACTCTAGGAGTATATATATATATATGTATACTCGTGTGTGTACGGTACCGGCTATAAAAAATAAACACGGTCGAGTGACTAATCGCGACGCGTAACGAGAAACCGGCTACACGTTCCAGTATCGTAGGTCAAGATCTCACGTGACATACCACGCGCGCGTAATATACGGTCGTTGTTTCGTGAAAGAACGATTATTATAGGAAACGGACGAACGACAGGACAGGAGATCGTTGAAATAATGCGAGAACCGTCGGACGAGTTTCGATCGGTGTACGTGTAATTTTTACGGGGCGTCGAACGGGGTCGGATTTTCGTTGGGTGAAAAAAAAACGCCGTCCCGGCACAAACGGCGTGGGGAAGAGAAAACCTCCCTAATTTTCGTCCGGACCAATATACGATAGCAATTTCCACCGGTCGTCGTCGCGCTTCGAACCGCAATTGGCCAGTTACGATAGAGCGGTAAATCGTTCGTTATCGTTCGTGGAGTTCGCTAAGCTTTTTCGTTACGGTTTCGAGAGTTTCCCCCGTTCCGCGCTTCGTTAACGACCCCGCCACCGAAGATTTCCACACGAATTTCAATCGGTACGGCTAAACCGTACACGTAAAAACGGGGGAAAAAAAAATAATAATCGCCGTTTGTTCGTTCGACCGGCCCGTATTTTCGTTACGAATGTTTACTAATTAAAACGCATTGTGCGCCCCGCCGGTTTCTTTTTTTTAAAACGGTCGTAATTATCCGACGAACGGGCCGGGGGTGGGACCGCGTTAGGTTAGCGTGACAGTCGGTACCGAACAAAAACCGCCGATAACACCGGTCGTAATATTTTCGCTTTTAGTTGTGCGGGACACTAACCCGGCCGCACACGGTTTGTCGTTCGGCCCGCGCGATGTCTGTTTTCGGGTCAACGACGAAATTTGACAAATCTCGGGAAACGAACCGTTTCGGAAACGACGACTGCTCGTTTATTCTTTACGGATACGAAAACGCGCCGTATCGGGATAATAATAATCGTACCGGCCCTGATCGACAATAACGGTAGTTTATTATTAGATATTAACGTCCGAGCCGTAGTATTATTGTAGGTATCGTTGGGCTGAGCCATTCCACGACGTACCGTCTCTGGCTAAGCTGCCCGTCACTTTCGTCCTACGGACCACCGTACCCTATTCTTGGACCGGGACGACGAACGCCGTTTGGCGCCCGGTCCCTCACCGGCTGAGTGAACATATTGGTCTACTATCCGGTGCCTGTCCCACAACCCCAACGGTTCGGCGGAAGTAGGCCCATCAACCTGGTGGAGCACTGTCTTCGCGTCGGCGAGCCGATCCGGCCCGCAATGGGGCTACCCGTCCCCGTGGTACCGACTAGTTTTAAAGTTCACATCGGTGGGTCAACCCGGCGCGCGCTTTTCCTCCCGCTATTTTGGCCATCACGCCGGCTAGCGGTGGGACTTGACGGCCGACCAACCAATAGCCGACGCGTGCCCTAAACGATCTATCCGCCACCTAACAACAAACTAATCCCTAACCTTTCTTCACTCTAAGAACCTTCCTGGCAAACCTGACGAAAGCTGCGTAGTTCGACCTTGTGTCAAGGAACACACTGGTCCTACTTGGCCAAAAACCGTCCGCCACTCGGACTACACTGCGTAACCTAGTCCCTTTCGTCCTCGTCAGTTATGCACTCAAAGTGGACATGCTCGACCGTTTCGTCACCTAAATCACACGTCGCGTCCCCGACCAGGCGGAAGCTCTTCGACTTTGCGTCAAAGTCCCCGTGCCCGATCAGACGATCGACGTGTAGTGATCCAAAGACCGGACGCGCAATTTTTCATTCATCCGAACGGGGGAGTGGGTAGTGCGCGAAAAAAAAATTCGGCGTTTACGGACGGAAAAAACGTCAACGCTCTCCACCTAACCACCGCCCCCTACCGGCACGTCGTCGTCGTCAAACTAACTATACGGGTACGTGGCTTCGGATAGTCCGAAATAGGATGACGACCAACCGCTCGAAGACGCGCGATAATATCAATTCGTTCGGGAGTGCCTGGTCGTTTCCAATATAGAGACTATTATTAAAATTCGGTACGTCCGCCAAGTCCGGTGCCGCGTGTACACGGCCTGTATACGCAGACACACACCTGCCCTTTCGGCGGTGTGTCGCGCGAAAAAGGACCCTCACCCCGCCAATGAACGTCCGCACGGGTTAACGGGATACGTACGCGAACATACACACGTAGATCTTTAGTCCGTTGTTATATTAAGTCGAGGCGCGGCGTTCCGAAATTTAATAAACCCGGACGGGGATTATGTTGGAGAGAAGTTAGAACGCGTGTGTGCGCGTGTATACAGAGTACGACGGGCGCGTGTAGTCGCGGTTTGGGCTTAAATACGCCGCGGGAGATATACGGTCGGTGTATATACACCGCGTCGTACGAGAATAGACGGGACGAACCGGCACGCAAAGTGTGTATACAGGTCCCAAAAGGCTCACGGACGAGAAGCCCGTTAATAATTTCGGGGATTCGCCGCTGCTCTGGTCGGAAATTACCTCGCGCGAGCCGGACGTAATAAGAGAGATTATAAATACGCGCGCGTCGCAATCGCCGCCGCGAATCGATCGCCGCGGCCGCCGTGTCTTTTCGACGGTTTCGGTGATTTTATCTACGAATTTATCGTCTTCGGGCCGGATTTCGGTCGATTTTTCCTTTAACGTTTCCCGACGCGCGCCCCACCATTAGGGGGGAAGCTCGTCGTCCTTCCTACATCGGCCTCCTACCTAACCTAACCGCGACCGGTTTTATACGCCGTTCACGTTTGTTTGTAATAATCGTCGGCCAGCTCTGGAATGTAGAAGACGGATTTACGAAGAAATATGTACGCGCGCGCGCGCGTCGTTCATTCGTTAACGGTACGCCGATACGGTTTATCGTACAGATATTTCGCGTTACGTAAGCGCCGCGGGTCTTCGTATTTTACGGACAACCGTGACGCGCGGTCGTCGGTATTTTATATAATAATTTAGTCACCCGGGGAAACAATGGCCACTACGGTTCCCGCGAGCCCGCCGCCGGTAAAAAAAATCGTCCCGACTAATTTCGCCGTATTTTCGGACGTTCCGTAAATATTCGCGTCCGTCGAATTCCGTAACGTTACCGTCCGATGATCATATTCACTATCGTACGTTACGTCGTCACCGCGCGGGTCTACGCGTCACACATATATACACACACAAGGATACATGTGATCGCGTAAACCGGGTGGACGAGCTTTCGTCGGAAACGTCGAAATTCGAAAATATTTTCCGCTATTTTTCTCGACGATAAAAAAACGAACGTTCTCGGTTAGCGTACTTTCGCGTCGTACGCATTTATACACACGAACGCGCTCGTGTTTATTTAAGAAAGCTCGTCGCTTATCGAAAACAATAAAGAAACCGTAATATTAGTTTTCCGTCGTAAACCCAACACGCTCCCACCGTACGCGTACGTCACCGCACATTCGCGGCCGTTCGGTCGCAGTACCCTCCCCGAATATTGCCACGCCCGAAGTATTCGGCGTTCGGTCCGTACGTCGCCGTGTGGACAGGTAACAGACCGGGAACAATTATTCGACTAAACGGACCGTTTGTTCGACGTGTACGATGTTTCGTTTCGGAAACGATATTTTTTCGCCGCCGCCGGCCGGCGAACTCGGCGTTCGTTCATCGGACGCGATCGCGGAAAGAACCGTTCGAATCCCGTACGCGCCCGCCGACAAACCGGAAAACGTATATTATTCGTTAAGCGTATCATTTCGAACGTTATCGCGAGACGAACGTTATTACGCCGTGAACAAGACGTCCCTAAATTCGACCCGTTAACCTCTTTTCCGACAATTTCGTTATTACGCGGCCGAATCGTAGCCCGCGGAAACGTACTAATCGTAAATTACGCGTTCCCAGTCCGTCCGGTGTACGTATATATGTCGTACATTTATCGTACCGGATTGGTATTCCAATTCGGTTTTCGTTTTCACATTCGACGCCTCGTTTTTACGAGGCACCACAGCCTCGTCGAACGAAATTGTAATTATTTTCGTTCGACGATCGAATTATACAAATAAAGCGACCAACGAAAAAACACGGGCCTGTACAGAACATATGGCGCATATGGCACGGCGCGCAGGTGTGGTGTGTACGGTATCGCCGCGTGCCAAGGTACCGGGTGGGGGCAGGGCGACCGGTACATTCCGAACGCGAACGAAATTACAATTCGACCGGACGGGGGGGGGGAACGATAACGAAATTCGCTTTCGAAAATGTCGAGGCGAACGGTCGACCGTAGCGCGCGTTTGTAACCCGGAACAGGCTTCGGACACTCTTATACGTTATCACAGAATATTATTGATATTATTTTCTTCCGAAAAAATGGCCGCCTATTATTGATAACATTTAAGAGTGTCCCAGAGTCTGTTCAAATCGACTAGGAAAACAAAATCGTAAACTCGATATTCTTTCTCGTTTGTAAATTTGAACGTATTCGTATATGTATAACGTATAAATTCGTTACAATTTACGACGGAGAAAAGAATTATTATTATTTAACGAAAGCGTATTTTTTTTGTGGGTAACGGTCATACTGATTTTTCTCCAAAAAGACGGCGAATCCGTTTATCTGATTTACCTATATACTTCTCACATAATTCATTATCCAGTGTCCATTCTGATTATTCTGCGGCTTGTACGCGTAAAATAACGGACGATCGTCGGTGTCCCGTTTCGCCGGCGTTTACGTTTATGTGGACGACGAGAGTTTTTCCAAAATATATATATATATTATTACAGAAGCGTGTCCGAGCGCGTACGGTAACACGACCAGCACGTGTACCGGAGTGAAACGCGTAATAAAACGGTGGGAGAATGACGCGTACGATTATTTCGTCTAAACGTTTCCATCGCCGAAGTAAACGTTTTCGAACATTCGATGTATAATACGTTACACTATTGTATACGACGCGGCGATCAGTCCCCGTGTTGGTTCGGTTAGTGAGAGCAAATAAACGGACGACGCGTCCGTACTCGCCGGACGTTCGTCACGTCGTAACACGCTAAGTAGCCCGGGACGGCGGCATTCGAACGATTAAATCGAACGTTTTCGGAATTACGATTTGGAATTACGGCCGACGGATACGCGTAGAGACGAACCGTATACGAGAAACGTTTTCGTGGATATCCGTTACACGTATCCACCTTAAATAAAATATTGGATTTCCGGCGTAAATACGACCGAATACTTATTTATTTTCAACGCTTCCCTGTAGAAAAACGCGCCTCGTCGGCCAAACGACACCCCTATCCGGTCGGTACGCGGTTTTTTTTATTTTTTGTACGGCACCTTTTTCGTTTTTCTCCTACCGAGATTATCTGTTTTTTGTATCCGACGGCGCTGCTTACGCGCGCCCAACTCGCGACACTAACGACACGTAATCGCGTGTCAAGTACTTCGTATTTCTCGATAATTGTTTTCCGACCGCGTGTGTACGCGTATAACCGTGTAGAACGCCAAGCGACAATTACGCGCCACATTTCCACGCCGTCGTTTGTCGTATTGGGTCGCGCGCGCGCGCATCCGTCGCGTTCTGCGTTCGTTCGATCACGGGCGTTTAATTAAACGAAACGACGGCGTCGTTTTCACTCAAAGACTATTTTTACGTATATATAGAAACGGAGCGATTCATAAGGTCGCTACGTCGTACAAACGTGCGTGTTCGAAAATTCGCGGTTGATTATTATCGAAATTCTCGATTTGATAAATAAACGCGACGCGCGTTATCCGTGTATGATTGTAGTTTCGATAAAACCGGGCGTGACCCGAAAAGGATTTCTCTCGGCCGTTCGCGCATATCCGACGGTCGTGCCAGTGGCGCGTCGATTTTCCGGCGATCGCAGCGTATAGAATACGAAAAACCCCGGCGAATATAGACGTACGGCCGGCGCGGTTTTCAATCGGATATTACGACGATTCCGGAACGACCGGAGGCGTATATTACGCGACGTTCTCGGAGCGTAGAAATCGACGGGAAATTATTAGGCGGCGGATTCGGTGGTCGACCTAACCCAAAGTCCGTTTTAGAAAATCGAACGGTTCGCGGTTTTCGTTGGACAAACGCGCTCGGGCCGAAGTGTCGCCGCGTTACTAGCGCGTGTTTTCGAAGGATTTTTATTAGGTTAGTAGCGAAATTACTCGTCGTTGCCTAAAGTATTTGAAATACGAGCGTTTAACAGCGGTGGCCGGCGGCTTTTGAAATAATTTTTTCCTCTAGACGGGGCCGTATTAATGCCGACTGGTTCAGTGGGCGTACTTAGAACCGAATTTCGGGCAGGGTGGGAGAGTTAATTTTCGAATAAATACATCGAACGACCAAAGACGCGTTATAAACTTTCACGGATTATTCGTTTTTAACGTACACGTTACATTCTAACGTGTACCGTAGTTTAAACATATTACTGTTTGTCGTTATTATTGACTAAAAAATTATACGTCTCGTAAGAAATTAAATTTCGTTACGAATTTTCGCGGAGGGGAGGGAGGTTTTTATTTAACGCGGGTAGGTTAGTAACGCCACTGGACTGGTTGCCGCTAGTCTCGCCGTTTGGTTTCTGTTTACTAGGCGATTTTAATTCCGTTCGGTTCTATTGAACGTTACCGGGTCGTTCTATTATGTTCGTTTTACGTATTTTTCGCACGGTCCGTAATTGTTTTCGATATACTATTCCCGTCCCGTATCTTTGAATACGCGAGCGCGGCCGCACGAAAAATACGTCCAAGGAAAACCACTCGCGGCGTAACGAAATGGTACGGTACTCACGCGGTTTCGGTTACGCGACGCGGTATTTCCCTCCACCCCGGAGGTTAAAACGATATTTTGTCCGAACGGTTTTTTTTGATTCCTACGCCGATTGTCGGCCGGTGGTTACCGTCCGACCACGGCGGTCCGACGACGTTGTTACATACATATAAGGCGCGTCGGGAAATTCCCAGCGGAGAGCCGGGCTAATTCTCGTCGAAAGTGCCTTTTTGTCGAACGGTTTTTTTTTATTTTGTTTTTGGTCGGCCGAAACACGAACGGAACGGCGACCGATTTCCGGCAACGACGTCGTCTGTACGATTGCTACATCTCTCTCTATATATATATAATTCGTAACGCGGTCGCCTTGACGCGCTTCTCGTCCGCGTATAATTTATTATACGGCCGGCCGAAAATGGTCCGTTCACCGGTCGTCGAGTGCCGACGACGATTTCGGTTTCCGTCGTCGCGTTACGCGAATGTGTAACGTCTTCAAGGACCGGGAAGTCGATCGACTCGGGAACGTAAATAGCGGCGAGCGTAAAAAAACGCGCGTTCGAACGACCGAAATGATAATTGCACGCTCGTGGGGCGTCTCACGCGCGTACACATTCGCGTTACGAAAATTAATTTCTCGTCCTCCTCCCGCCTGGCCACGTGAACGTATTTACGCGGTTCGACGTCAAACAGAAAAAAAAAAAAAAAAAAAAAAAAAAAAAAACAAAACATAACCTCGCCATTTCCCGTCGCTACTGCGCCCGCACATTCTACACACGAACACACACACACACACACACACACACACATATCGTTAAACGAACGAACACGCCGCTCGCCGACTAGCCTAAATAAAACTATCGGGTAATTAATCCGCCCGGGAGACGAAATACGACGTAATTTTTTTATTACCCCGGATCGTTTATTTCGTCGGGGGAGGTTAAAGCGTTATTCGCGAAATAATTGTTTACACGCTCGGCAATCACGGGCGCTATCGAGCACGTTGCCGTGTAACTAACCCCCACGCCGGTCATTTTAAAACCGCGCTCGACCGAAGCGGAAGATGGTGCACACGAAACGACCCGTTTTCGTAACAGTAACCGTCTTTTTTGCGATAATATAGATCGTCTCGTGACGGGATTTCGCGTTTAAAGTATTCCTTCCGTTCGCGACGGCCCGCGAAACATTTTACGATCGCCCGTTGTGTACAACGTCGGACGTAATATAACGCTATTTAACGACGCCGATCGTGTTAGGACAATTACGCCGGCGCAATTTTGATTTAGTTAAATAAGTTTCTTTCGTGAAATTTAACCCAACTGCGGCGTAATTAAATCGGTAATTATCGTAATTATCGAATTCGTATCGTAATGTATACGAGTTTACTAATTAGCGACCGTCGTTAATTATATATATATATATATAACAATAGGTAATCCCCATAGGGTACGTTGTATTCAAAAGACGTTTTGGGTGTCGGGTTAATTGTCGTTTCCGAAATCGGTCGTTTTCGAAAATAGGAATTAATGACGGCGTAACGCTCGAATTTACGAATGGGCGTATTTCTTGGGTATTATTTTAAATTCGTGTTTCACACGTTTTTCCCGTTCGCCGCGTCGTTTCGCCTGACCCGTCCGTCGTATTTTCAAACGCGATATACCGAACCGGGAGTACTTTTCGTTCAAGTTAATATCGATTTGCCCGATAAAATTGGTTTTTCGAAAGTGTTCCGCGGGTAATTAATTTCGTAAACAATCGGGCCACCGGTTGCGCGGCGCCTCTGCGCGTCGTGTACCAAGAGGCGCGCCGCCAAAGGTTGGCGGTCCGAATTATTATCCGTTCGTCGCGGAGGAATAAAATGGCAAATCGACCCCAACGCCGAGATAAAGAACCGCATAATTTATCCCGATAATCTTCCGTTCGAAATAACCCGGTCGCCCCCCCGCGATTTCTTATTCGCGTCCACGAGGTTGGGTGACGTTGTCACTGTAGATGTCGGAGCTGATACCACGACGGCTACGAAAACCGTTTGAAAAAATGATTCCGTACGACATATTTCGAACGGTCGAATTTCTAAAACGGATACGTCCGTTTTTTAATTCTGCGCCGAACGTCGCATAAATCATGGACGTACCCGCGGCCGTCCTACGAAAGCTCGCGCGAAATGTAAATATCCCACAAGCCCGAACCTTAACCTACATAGATTTCGGTGAAATACGTTATCCGTTTGGCGGCGTTATTTCAATCGGCCTTCGTCGCCGACAACGTACGCTTAATTGCGTATTACGTCTGTTTTACGAACGCTAATGACGAGTTGAACGGCCGTTTCGATTGTTTAGTAATTTCGTACGAATAATAATCGTCGCGCGCTAAAACGGACGCGCAACAATAAGACGGCGCTGGTCGAAGACGTCGCGGCCGACTATATTTTACTATCGGCCATACTCGCGCGCGCCTGTTGGACCTGTCGTCGACGTGACGTCGCATTTCGTTCGAAATATACGCGATTTTCGACGACCGCCCCGGCCGAAATCATATTATCCGTCGGCCGACGAAATTTCTATTCACACGAGGCTCCCACGATAATCGCACCGACAACAATATCGTCGATAATACAACGTTCCGTCGTACGATTCGATCGGACTCCGCGTGTTCAACGTCTATGACGGGACCGGGAAAATTTCGGCTCCCGTGAACGGTTTTTGCCGCGTTTACGGCGACGCGAATTCCCCCTATATTCGTCGAACGCTTTTTCAAGCGGGACCGGTCGAAATGGCGTACTCTAAAAGTTTCGTCGGCTCTCCCGGTTCGCTACATTAATAAGTAATTCCCCGTAGCGTTTCGCGAAATTTCGACAAAACTACCGTAAATCACCGACGAGCAAAAACTACGCCCGTTTACTCCTTACGCGAACGAAATCGAATTTACGTCCTCTGATTCCAGAAATATTGGCTAGCCGCGGATAACAGCCGATTACCGTTTTCGTCGTTTATTATACGTTATCGTTCGTTTCGCGAAATTTCGGGTACCGACCGTCGCCGAAACATATAGGTAGGCGCAGTAGAGTATTTAATGGGGGAGGGATATAGGGAGGTGGTACGTATTTCCATCCCTCCCATCAGAGAATTTTCGAAAATTTCAAATTTTAAACGCGTCAATAATATAAATTGTAGGTAGCCGGTTTATTTACGTAAATATACAACTGAGAAAACGAAATGTTTTAGCGTTTTACGGAAGTATTACTTCGATTTCGTTAACTTATTTTCGAATAAGGTTTCGCCCCCTTCCGCCCAAAAAAAAAGGTTCGTAAATACGACACCGGGTGGATGTTCCGTATAGTGTTTCGGTTAAAAGTGGCCGCGTTTTAGTTCCGCGAGATTTCCGTAGAAGCCGTCGTAGAAATATCAAGCGCGCGTGTGTGTTGGCGAATACGTTTTTTCGCGGTGCCCGAACGGACACTAGGACAACTAACTTATCCTCTATCTTCCGACACGGACGATTTACACGACGGATTCGTCATTTATTTTGTATTCGAACGCGTGAACGACTCGGCTTTGATTGTTTAAGACGCGCGAACAAGTGGGAGCCCAGGTGGTGGGGTGGTACACGTTGCCAATTTCGTTCAGGTGTTTCCGCGTTGTTCGAATCGTTTACGATACTCCGAGTCCACGTAGCGTACGCGCGTCGGAATTACGCCGACCAATATAATTAATAACGGCGGAGTCCGGCGGCGATATATATATATATACGCGAATCGTGATAATTTCCGGGCCCCGGAGATATACGCGACCCGTCGTTTTATCGGCGACAAAACACGTTATGAAGTTTTGTGTTTTCGCGCGTTAAATTTTTTGTTCCGTCCGTACGTGGAGGGCACGTTTATAACGAACCGAAAACGGAACGCCGCCCGGGCGTATTATTATCGTCGGAAATTACGGTCGCTAAGTGATATCGCCAAAACGACGAAACGTTCTTAAACGTAGAAACAACCACGCGCTTATATATATACGAATACATATCGGTGGACAATAGACCAAATTAACGGTATGATGTCACCGACGTCGAGTGGGTATATAAATTGTGTTTACCTATATCGATATTGAACGAAGAAAACAAATACAGCCGATAAACGTTAACGAGTTAATTTCGTATTCCTTAAAAACATACACGAAACGCCATTCGTCAATATCGACGTACGTATATATATATAGATACGTACACGCGATTGGCCGGTTTAAAAGGCGTTAAAAATACGATAAACCGTGATTTATCGACGTATTCTGTTTTTGGCGAACGAAATTTTACAAAGCGCGTAATACGTAATACCGTGCCAAACTCGGCTTAATAATTACCGTTCGAGTGGATCGTTATTGCGCGTCGTTTTTCGCGTAAAAGGTTCGTAATTCCGCCCGCGCGAATAATACGGGACGTTCGTTTTTTCGTTCCGCACGAAACGTTCCCCTCCCGCCGGACCGATTTCGTAGCGCCGTTGTGTTCGCGCGATATTCGTCCGTCGCCACGTTGTTTACTTACGTTCGGCGGCGTGGCAGCCACCACCGGTTTAGCGGAAAATCACGGCCAATTCGGTTCCTAGAGTCGGACGTTAAATATATATTGCGTCGTCGTCGTTGTTGTTGTTTGTGTCCTATTCGCAAAATTCAATACGTTACATATTACGTTTCTGCATTCGCCCGGCGGTCATGAAGGTTTCAAGTTCAAGGTTGCGCGCGCGCTTACAGATCATACGTATATGTGTACACATACACGCACGCGTATATTTTACGGAATACGTATTTCGTCGTAGCGAATAACATACGTTACCACTAACGACCGTTACGCCGTTGTGTCTCGGAATTCGCGATTTACAAATATTTATTTACGCGGTATAATTAATACTCGCTAGCGCTCGATTTGTACTCAAAAAATCGTTTTATCAATTCGACGTTATAAACGTCGCCCCGTTCGTTTTTACGTCGTCCAATTTACTCCGCCGATTAAGACCCTCGCCGGTAAACCTGAATAACCTTAACACGTTTCCACCGTGTTCCCCAATCAAACCGCCCTCTCGTCCCTGCCGACCATTCGACCGTTCCGGACGTCTTCAAGAGTCCGCACGATCCGATCGTACGGTTGTTAGGTGAAGCCAACGTAACGGTACGCCGCAATTGCGTTCGATCGTTACGAGAAAATCGGAAACGTACGTTTCTGACGGTCGGCGTATACTCGAAAAATCGTTTTCGTCCGAAAATTCCCAATTTCGGGAACCGTTACCACAACGATCGAGCCAATACTTGGCCGAACCGGTTTTTCAAAACGTCATAGCCGGTCGGAAAATGCGTACGGTCTCGGTTCGATATTTCTATCGGACGCGAAACGAACCATTACGTACGCGCGTGGCGCTCGACCGAATATATTATTTCCTTCTTTCGTCGGTCTGACAATCGAATACTTATTAATATTACGTAATACCGGTTACGTAACGCCACCGTCGAGAGTGTTCGGGCGTACGTTAAAACGAAAAAAATACAAATTCCCTTCCTCACCGAATGTATATACACGAGTGGAAAACTCGGTGCTTGAGTGTTTATATTTTTTCTTAACTACGAGGGCTCGGCGGGGTCTTATTGAATTTTCGCGTCCGCTACGATGCACAGATGCACACGTCGAACCGTAACGAAACCAAAAGTGTCGGCGATTGTTTCGAACATTTTTAAGCGTTTTTTTTTTAACGTTCTTTAACGTTCTTTTTTTTTTTTTGAACACGTGTACACGTTCATCTAAGTCGACGTATATATTCGGCTCGTTCGATTCCGTTCCATTAATTTTCGACGTTCTTGACGTCGCGAAAGCAAAAAGCGTTTTACGAAATTAGATCGATTAACTACTATTACTACGGGCCTTAGCGACGCGTCTTTTATTTTTGGTTTGTTTTAAGCGCGTATGCGCGTAAACGTTTCCGACAATTTCCGGCGCAATAAATACCGGGATGCTCTTATTCAACGGTCTTATTTAATCGGTCGTTAAGTTTTTACGTTTTCCGCTTAAGCACGCCGCCCTCGTCGCGGTCATTAATTGGACCGTAGGAGATTATCGGCGCGGACGCGTAGATTTCGACGTAACCGTCGTAATAATAATAATAATAGTCGGCGGTGGCTCTGCACGTTGGCGGGCGGGCACGGGAGGAAAAAATTTCGCGTCGGTAAACGATAACGATCGCGCTATTATTATCGCGCCGGATCGGACGGTTTGTTCGGGACCATTGGTAGTGTACAGAGCGTTCGCGTCGACGATTATCCGTGGAATCCATTCGGTCCCTTTTTTGCTCAGCGGTTTTCCAGTTTTTTCACGTCCGTAACGCGCCCACCGAGCGTCGGAAAATTTCGCACCCGGCGAATCGTAAACGTGCCCACCGCGTGACGATGAATTCCGTTCGGTCGTACTGGTTACGTAAGCACGAGGAAACTGCGCGCGTACGATGGCAATCGCGAAACCGTTTCGCGCCTTTCACGCGTATTGCGCGTACGGGCACGCCGAGAACGAATCCGAAAGTGCCGACGATAACCGTCCGTTCGAGTACCCCATTCCATTCGTCACGATCGTGTACGCGTTTATTACGGTGACCGTCCCCCATCTTCGTTCGTACGTTATATTAAACGTCTCTAGGTGCACGCGGAGACGTTTTCGGTGAAACCGGTACGTTTCGACGGCGAGCCGCGCCGTCATTACGTACACGAAAATACGGCCGGGGTCGTGAAAACTCTTTTTTCCGCCTTTCCATTCCGAATACGAACTACGCGGTCCGGCGATTGAAATGGCAATGAATTCGGTCACGGTGCGCCCTCCCCTCCATTTATGACCATCACTCTCCCACACCACACACACACACACACACACCCACCCACTCACGATACCGCGGGTATTTTCGTCGTCACGTAGGCCGGATGGCGGCGTTTCGTCGGTATTCTACCGTTCCGCGCGTCGCGACGACGAATTACGAATAACGCGCGGAACGGAATAACGTACGATATTTAAACCTATAGACGTTTTAACGGGTACGTTAACCTTAGTCGAATTGAACGCGCGCCGTCAGACGTACCGGGGGGAAAAAAAACCTGGTCGATTACACGACGGCTGATTAGTTTCGATCATTCGATCGTCTATAGATACCGCGGCGCGTCCATTCAAACAGACTTCCTATACCGATCGTATTATATACGTGTATATATATATATATATATAACGCACCCATGGCCTAAAGTAGTTAACTGTTCGGAACGAATATTTCGTTATACGTAATAACAATAATAGTAATAACGGGTCGCGCCGAAAAGACGACGAGTGTATTGGCCGGTAACCGAAAACCGTCCCGGGGTACGACAAACATTGTGATCGTGTCCGATCGATTATTTCGGATAGTCGGCGAATAGTTGGACGTTTTATTTGCCAAACAGAACGCGATCGAATTTCGCGCTATCCCCATACACGGGAACGGATCGAGTGGCGCGAATTCGTAAAACGGTTTTTACAGCCGCCGTTGTCGTTTCGATAACCCGGAGGAATACGCCGAATAAGGGAAACGACGAGAGCGCTTTAGGCGAAATCCGCTCCGCGGGCGCACAACGCGTACGTAAATATGACCTAACCGTCCCGCCGGGAATAAATTCTTCGGAAAACAACGCGTGAGGAGATTCTTTGTACGGTTTAATACGTATACGCCGCGGCCCGTACTTTACGCGTGTTTCGGAATTTCGAACTTTCTGCGCGTTCGCCGAAGCTTTTTCGCGAGATCCATTTGGATTATAAACACGCGCACCAAACATACACACACACACACACACACACACACCCACACACGTACGTACACACGCTAGTTTTAAGGAAACAACGTACGCGCGCGTATTTATTTACATACGTACGCCCCCTCCCCCCAAATGTCAGTTTGGACGTGTATGTGTGTACACGCGCGTGTATTGTAATGACGTTCGTTTCAAAACGTTATGTAATTCGCGTTTCGTCATACTTGGGGGCCATGTATCGGTTTTTTATTTCGTTCGCGCGTAATCGTATCCTGTACAGGTATAGGCGCTCGCGCGCGACCGTTATTTTGTACGTTCGCACGCGGAACGCGGACAATACGTGTTTAGCTTTTCGTACGTAAGGCGTAGCTTTCTTTTCGCGTCCGGGTTTTAAAACAACCAAAAACACTACTAAAAAACAAAAAAATTCTCACGTGGTTACGCGGGACGTGTGTACTATATTATATAACGTTAATCGGCGAATACGTATTATACCCGCGTGTACGCGTCGGAGGTGGAATCAAAACATTTGTTGGGGAGGAGAAAGCTAAACAGAGAAATTCGCTTCCAATACGCGATCGTCGCGTTAACGTAATTTGCAACACAACAGTGTCCGGTAATCGTAGAGTTAGAATTCACGTGGCGGAAGAAATACGAATTTGCGC
This sequence comes from Geopemphigus sp. TES_GeoC_2020, assembly GCA_025469175.1. Taxonomy (NCBI): domain Eukaryota; kingdom Metazoa; phylum Arthropoda; class Insecta; order Hemiptera; family Aphididae; genus Geopemphigus; species Geopemphigus sp. TES_GeoC_2020. The sequence continues at coordinate 58,574 of JAIPRN010000238.1, read as the reverse complement.
CGTGTACCCCAAAGTGAATGAAGGGATTTTCAACACCGGACACGCGTTATTTTATAATTAAGCGCGACGGGCGTACGTGCACGTACGGAACGTTCATAGCGCGTTGCCAACAGCGTTGTTTTTTTGTCGTTAAAAATTTCGCAGTACGATCGTTAAACTACACACACACACACACACACGGCGCGCTAACCGTACAGACGCGAATTAGTCACGCTTCGATTAGGGCGTTTCGCCGTCGGTAATTCTTTTGTTTTTGTCGAAACGAACGCGACGCGTGCACGCGGCGCAACTACGATCGCTATAGTAGCATTCGCTTATACGTCGTTATCGTCGTATTTAAACGAACCGCGTCATTTCGCGCGTCGCGACCGTGCCGCACGTATTCGACGACGGCAACTCGTCCGGTTTTTACCTTACCGGTTTCCTTTGGTGCATCATTTGGCGGTCGCGGTTCGGGTTTCAAACGTGCACGTTCCGCCGCTGCATCCGATAAACCCGTGCAGGCTACTGACAACTACTAAGTTCTCGGTTTCTATCACGGCCGCGCGCGAGATAATCGTTTGTTTATCTTATCAGCCGATAACGACGGTTGAAAAACGCCCGCGTGTATAAGTTACGTTCCCTCGTTTTTATTCCTAACCTAACATAGTGTGGTTTCGCGTGTTAACGCGACGTACGCGTACGTCTGAACCGTAAATCCTACGGACCGCGCGTTCGGTTACTCTAATAACCGTTTAGTGGGTATATATACACAAACATAAGATATATATATATATATATATTTTGTTTGTTGCGAGCTGTCGATAAAACGATGCGCGCGCGACGAGCGTATGTCCGTGAATAAAATGAATTCGCGTTCAATTTCGAAGAAAATGTTACGAAAAACTACAGGAAGGCGTCAGACGGCAGACGATTGGATAAAGTGGTGAAACAAGAACGGTGAAACGACGGCGATGAATTGAGAACGAATAGAAGACCTCGGGGTCGACGTAAGGGAAAAGATGGCGGAACGTTGTGGGAGAAAACGTGGCTACGGAACAGGAGTGAAATGACGGGGGAGAAATACTTTAGACGATGAAGAAAAATGGAGGGGGATCGTCGTGAGAAGGAAAACTAGAAGAAGAAGATTAATGCGCGTAGTTATACGGTACGGTCGAGTCGACTTACTTGGCGCGCACGGACGACACACGTCGTTCTGTAAATCGAAAAAATTAACTCGCTTAGTACGCCGGGAGATAATGAATATTCGTATGTTTCGGCGGCGTACGTTGCGCGGTTGCCCGGTTAGGACCGCGATAGCGGTCGCGGCGAACATGCTCGCGTATTACGTAAACGCCACGAATTCGAAATATATACGTATATTCGTAATCGCGTTTAGCGCCCGCCACCACCTGCTGTCACGTTTAAGTATGATAAATGTCCGGGACACTTTCGCGAAATTGTATAGACGTCCATAACTGCTGTAATACTTCTCTCGTCTACCGTTTATTGGGCTCGTACATTGTGTACGCGTATAATTCGTGTCCTTCTACCGGCTCCATTTTTCTAAAATACGACCCGCCGACCCGTCACACACACACAACCGATATAAGTGTAGTTGTACGATTAGGATATTAAGATGTACGTGTATTACTACATTATCATAGTTGCGTAGCGTATATGGCGCGTGTACGACAACGTGGAAATCGATATAGTTATGTAAACGTTTATGGTTGCTTTAAAATTCCGAATTGACGAACCCCCGCATTCCGAAATCACTGTCCCGCTCCGTATCACCTACGGCGCTCTTCTGTTTATTATTATTACGTAATTCGTACGGGTAACAAAAACGTTTTTGGTCACCGCGACGACAGTAAAATGACGGGACGAGCGACATTTACCCGGACGACGCAAACAGCGCCTCCGGTTTCGATTTTGGCCGGACGAAAAGGAACGTAAAAAACAGCGTCCGGTAAAAAGTCGCGTTTCCGCCGAAAACTATTTTCGAACCGTAACATCCCGCCGGATAGGCGCGTAAAACAATACCGCCCTGGTTCGGATTTCGTGCGAACAACGCCGCGTTATTATTACCGAACTAAAATAACCGAAAACGTCGATTGTCTAACTCGCGTACACGATATGTAAACAGTAATGATCGTAGTCGGGTGTTCCGACCTCGTCATATACGGCGAATACGACGTGTACGAATACCACCGGCGTTTTTGTTTCGTTCCGAATAAATCGTTTACGGGAGAAAACACGAAAAAAGGAACGCACGTAAAACACAAATTGGACGTCTCGTTAAACGTTTTCGAACAACGCGTCATACACACACACACACACAATATTACCTTCGTGTGTACTATTTAATTTTATACGCGCGTTGTGTGTGTACCGTACCGCCGGTTTCGCCGGCGTATTACTGCGAAAATACAAAATAGAAACTACGCACGGTCTTTTAACGTTATTTGCGCGGCACGGTAATGCAATTTCATTTCGCCGTTCGTAAATTGAACGCCATACGTGCACCTCGGCGTACTGCGATCGCGTCAATTACGTTTTATAAAACAATTGACGCGCCGTTTTAACGAAATTATCGACCTTATCCGTTCTAAAAACAGACATACCTAGTAATAATAACGAAAAACAAAAATATTTTTAAACTTCGATACACGTTATAATATAACGTTAAAAATAAATAATCTATTTAAGTTAATAACGTGTCTTGTTTTGTTAGGGTCATCCGATTTATTTATTTAAAAATAAACCCTCCCCCCTCCGAAAATTCAGGTCTACGTACGTCATTGACGCGGTGTACATTTCACGACCTCGCGTGTACGTTATACAATACGCGGCGAAAGATATGTTTTATCGGTTTTTACGATTATTTTATAATTATATTACACGATTTTCGTATAAAACGGCGAACGTAAATTGCATAAAAACGTACTTGGAATGTACACGCGGACGAACACTAAACTATAAATTGTGCGTGTATAAAACGGAACGAATTATATACGCGCGTCGATATTAGCTAAAAAATGTGGACGATTTATAACGTGTTAATAAATCCACACGCGCCGGGATATTAATAGGCTGCACTTAATTGTACGTATAAATTCATAAAACTTTTCCAAAAAAAAAAAATTATTCGGTCGTGCGCGTCCGACGTCGAAAGATCGCGTTCTTCGGAAACTTCGTCGAAAAATACGTAAAAACGCCTAGTCGATCGCGCGACATTTACTATTTTCCGCCGAAATTTTTAATACGTTCGAATATACGCTAAAAACGTTTGTATGTACAACCTGTACGCAGTTCGCGTATACGACGAACCATTTACGAACATATTTATGCGTGAATCGTCCGACTCCGAGGGTTTTTTATCGACTAACAATAAAATTGTCGTCGAAAATTCGTGGCGGCCGTAGTGAAACAAATCGTTGGGCGTAGCAAAAAAGACGGGACCCGTGCACGGACGACGATGACGACGACATTGACGCGATTCAAAACGTTCGTCAACGTCCACCCGGAACGCGTAAAAAAATAGTTCGGCGGAACACGGGTGTTTCAATAAACCGCCGGTTATATATATATATATATATATATATAACGGAACGGTTGTAAACGATTATGTGTACGGGACACGTGTACGCGAACTTAAAACCACTCGACCCCCGGGGAGGTCGGTCGGATTACGAATGTCGGTACTTCGTCGACAACAACAACCGCGGGTCGATCGGTTTTTTTTTTTTTTAGCCCGTTGTACGTCGGCGTTTCCGCGCGCGATCGGCCGCTGTCGGGGTGAATAACGCGCGGGCGCGTATCCGTCCAAAAAGAGCGTACCGTTTTCGGGCGAAATCGCGCGAAACGACCCGGGACGGCGGCGGATTTTTCGACGGTTTTGTATTCCGGTCGACGATTCGAAAGCGTCTTGCCGGAATACCGCGGAGGAACTCGTACGGGACACGGTCTGTTTGTTGTCGGCCGGTACACGTGCGCCGCCGCGAAAGTCGGACGCGTATTTATTATCCGTTCAGGCGCGTTATTCGGCCGCCGCGGATTCCGAATATGTCCGTCGGTTTACGACGTTCGCTCGTGTTTTCCGAAATCGTTAACGTAATTCGTCGACGAACATCGAATAAACGACAACAGTTAATTTTTAGGTTAGGGAGTTAGGTTGTTGTATACGAGCGCTCGTATACGGCGTGAACTCTACGGACCTCGTATCTAAAAACGAGGTTTTCAAACGGATTTTCGGATCGCGGCTATATCGAACGTGACGAAGCGGCCCGCCCGAACCGTCGTCGTAGATAATCTGAAACTTTCACGCGCTCTCGGCGAACGTTTAACACGTCTTCGAATTTCCAAAATAATTCCGCCGGTACGTAAACGTTTCTTAGTTGATTTTTTTATCGTTTCGGCCGTTACACGATTTCAATGACGAGCCTATAAACGTATACAACATACACCACTGGTAAACCCTTGTTTTACTCATAGAAGACTCACCGTAGGCTTTTGTTAATATTTCACACACTTCGTGACACTTTGTTTCGTTTTTTACGCGACGTTTAACACAAATTCTTCGATCCAATTTTTTTAACGAACAAAAATCGCCGTGCTCGTAAAAACACGTCTAACCTTTAAAACGTAAAAAACGAATATAGCTGAAAATTTTGTCATACTTTGGGGGCACGCGTGCCAACACAATTAAAAACAAAATATTGACAATCAGACTTTACAAACCCGCGAAATTTAAAAATTCCCGTTACATTTTTTGAACACACCTCGTATACGCGTCGTCGAATCCAATCGTCTATGTACCGTTCCAAAGGGAGATTGTCCGTGTACGAGTTGACGACGGTGGTCGTTTTTTAATTTCGAATACGGTAGGACGTTGAAAAAGTGATTACGAACGTGTAATTTACGCGGACGGACGGTAATTTCGAAAAATAGCGAAAACAACTGCCCCTAATTGTCCGGGAAACGTTGCGCCGAAAATCCGTTTGCATTAAAATGGAAATAAATTCTCGGCGGGCCGCTCGACGTTTAATTTATTCCGCCCACGTCTCGGCGTACGCTATGCGCACACACGGGGATTCTATACGTCTTTTACGACTGTTTTCCACTCGTCGCGTACCGACGCGACATTTTCGTTTTTATTTTTTTAAAAATCCTTTTTCCAAAACGAAACACCGTGAACGTCACAACGTAAGACACGGTTCGTACGATTTTATCGGTAACGAACCGAGGGTGTTGCCCGTCGAGCTTATCCGGACTGGGATTTTTAACCTCGCGAAACGTTTTTACGTCTCGCGTTACGGCAAAGCTAAATAATAGAACGCCGTTCGACGCGAAATTTTAAACGTTCGAAAAACAATCGGCAATAGCGATTTGTCGTCATTTTCGTTTTATTTCAAATACCGCTGGAAATTCGTACACGTTCGCGCGGGCCTTGGGTTTCTACGAAACGTCGAATTGTACGGAATAACCGGAAACGATTTCGTAAACGTGCCCAAAAGTGACTGGGAATCGTTCGGAAACATTTCGTTGGTGTAATACCGACCTTAAACGGCCGCGGGTAAACATGTCCGAGTGTTTGCGTTGTAACCATTATTTTCGGGATTTCGACGACAAGCGAAATTCGATTTCGCGAAAATCTTGTTTTTTTTTAAATTTGTTATCGCGATCGTTTTTCCGTCGGCCGGGAGTTAACGCGTCGAACAAAGTGCGACCAGTGTTCCGATTTTCTGCCGGAACAAGATAAAAATCCGATCGTTCGAGTTACGCGAAAAAGACGAATTTCTTTTTCGAAAACGCGCGCGCACAAACGTCGTAATCGATACGAAAACCGAAATAATAATATTACACGAACGACGGCTCGTAGTGAATGTGGCGGCGGCGGCGGCGGTGAGTGGACCGGTGAAAGTCAATCGGGTCGACGTTAAAATAGTGAACCGTTAAGTCATCGCGTCTGTACGAAAACAATATGGACGCCGTCGGGTAGTAGTAAACGCGCCGGCGTTAACGGCGTTGACTGCGTAACCGATTAAAAACGCGTTTTTCGGTTTCGTCGGGTAAAAAAAGCGAACATTGTTTACGACGGCGATCGCGAATCGTTCGAACTATACATACGGTCGCGCGCGTACGGAAATCACGCTCTCGTCGGATGAACGTGGTCACACTACGGAAACGCTCGTGTAAACCGTCGATGCGGCGTCGTACGGTACCACACGCCTCCTGTACGACATTTGCCGAAACAATTCGTTCGGCGTTTTCGCTGGGAAAATCCACACCGGCTGGAGCGCGACAGTAGAGGCACAATTCTCCAACATTTTCGGGCTTCAACTCGGGAGGGGAGGGTTAACCAATTTCGAGATTCGTGTGGTTTGTCGGTGTAACAACGACCGGTCACAGACGTGGACGCGATGTGCAATCCACCGTTCGAATACGGTGTTTCCTCTAACGGAGACGCGGGAATCGTTTCGTCCGCCGACAGTAGCTGTTAACTGACGCATCCGGTCGTTGTTAAACGAACGAGCTTTGAACGTGTTCCGTCTCACTCGGTCACAACCGTCGAACGAACGAACGAGTCGTTCGAGAAACGGCGCTTACATGTTCGTCGCCCGTTGTTTCCAACGCGGTCGGCCGCGAAAACCCGTTGGGCGCCGAAACGAATTCTCGACGAATTTTCGGTTACCGGGACGTCGCAGTTTCCCCTCGTTCGAACCGTTCGGGCGACGAAAACGCGCAATTGATTAATTTAAACGGTACTTAGCTTCGCGTACGTACGTGCACGACCCTACGACCCACACACACACACACACACACACACACACACGGCCACATCGGCCCGTTTAGGCAGAACCACAAAACAGGGGGCGGTGCCGGGAGCGCAATAACGTTAATAAATACGTCCGCGCGAGTAGGTTCGGTTCAACGGACGAATTACGTCCGTTCGCGTAATAATCGAATCAACGACGAATTCCAGATACGCGGACGTGTATTTACACCTGTCTCGCTCGTAAATTACACGTCGCTATCGAATGCGCCGCCCGGGGCGTACTATTCGGCGCGTACTCGTCAACGGCCTGTTTCGATTTCAGGTTGGATACGTCGATACATATATATTGTGACGATAACCGGACGGTGTTGTACGGGAGGACGAGGGCGGTGTTAAAACGTCGAAAATGCGAACGATTCATAGGTGTCGCGCGGCAGCGGTGACCGCGTTTCGAAAATACGTACGCGTATTTTAAGGCGCGGCGTCGGCTTTCCATTCGTGTCGTTTGTACGGAATCGCGTGCGTTTCGTCGAAGCGATTCGCGCGCGATCAATTAGGGGGGTGCCGGTACCCGAACGTACGTAAATAATATAAAGAAATACGGAATTTTCGAGTATTACTGCGAACGCGTCGAAAAACGAATAGTCGGTACGTAGTGCTCGCCCACCCGGTTAAGTTGCCGATCTTCACGTGTCCAACCGTTCGGGTCGGTAAAGCGTCCTCGGTGGTGGGGCTCCCGGTCGTGTTCCGGCCCACGCGTTTAAATGCCGCACGGCGATTTTCCAAACGTCCCGCCGAACGCGAGTTGTAAATAATACGCTTCCGACGTTTTTCGGAATTGTCCGCCATTTGTCGCCCGTGAACGTTTAAAACGAATCACGACCACGATTCGGACGGCGTTTACACCGCCGGTGGCCATCCACAGGTCGGCGGCGTGGTTAACAACGCCCGTGGCGAAATACGACGCTCGGCGAGCTCTAATTTCGGTAAAATTACGACGGATATTTAATCCACCCGGGCGAATAAATTGAACGAACGACGTTTTAGCGATAGATGGACCTACGCTCGATGTTTTTCTTAATACGCGTTCCTAAATAAATTGAAATTTAAACGACGAAACGTCGGAAAAGCGTACGTTCGCGTTAAATCCGAACAACAATATCGTCCCAATGGGACGGAAACGATCATATTTCGGCGACGTTATTACATTGGCCGTTACACATATTTTCGACATTCGACGGACGCGCTCGTTCGCCAACATCATGGCCTACCGGTCGTGTTCGTTACACGACGACGTCCGAATAATTATCGCGCGTTATTTACGCACGAGCCGGCGGCGAGAAAAACGCGCGTGCGACGTATTCTGGCACGGGAAGTCGGAACACTCTCGGAAGTTGTGTACACCCGGTGTCGGATTGCTACAGCGACGTGTCCGGCGAACTTGGATGGGGGGGTGCGAAAAACGAACGACGGTAAAATAGATTACGCGAAAGGGCCGTTCGAACGGGAAACGATAATGCGCGAAACGCGTTTTCTACGATAATACGGCGGGCTGCCGTAACGAGAAACGAAAAAATCTCGCGGGTTTCACCCGAAGGAGAATCGTTCGCCCATAAATCGTAATAATAACGTATTAGCTCTCCCGTAGTATCGCACGACTAGTGTGTCGCTTGTTTTTAGTGGCTCGTTTATATTTCGTACTTTATTTTACGTTCCGCTTTTTCGTTATTATTATTTCGTAGTTGTTTTATTTTGCTTATTATTATTTTTTCCATGACAGTTCTCGAAGAAATTCAGATTTCAGCGCTACAAGCGACAACCGAATCCCGTACAAAAGGTACGTACACGGACGTTTCCAACCGTTTTCTCCGTGCGACAATCGTGTCCAACAACCGTCTCCTCTATTTTGCTTTACCGACCGATCGCCGTATTTTTATCGAATCGTTTCCGTTTTAGGGGGAAGAGTCGCAGCGTCGACCATGGTCTCTCGCCACCGTTCGATTTCGATTCGTTGCGCAGCAAAGTCGAGGGCAGGTTCGAGAGTGTCGACAAACTTAACAGAGGTGAGTTTTTCGGCTTATTATGGGTTATTGCGGAGGCCTGTTCGCGCCGTTACGCGATCGAACGCCTACCCTCCTCCCGCACACCGCGCACGGTTATCTTAAACCACAGTACCATCCCTTCCGCCGTCGGCTAAAAAAAAACATTTTAGCCGACGAACGATAAATAATCGGATGCCCCCTTCCCGTTACTCTTAACGTGCCAACGATTTTTCCGACGTTCGCCTACTCGGCCGCCCGGCCGGTTGAGAACGCTAATTGACCTTCTTCCACGTGTCCTACAGACCTGTCGATCTCCCCCCTCCCGGAAACCCCTTCGGTTAATTAAATATTATCGCCGGTGATTTATGGTCCCGGCGGTTTTTGGCTTTTAAACGACGCAGTGAAACTGTATCGGCGCCCTCTCTACTCCAGGTTTAAAACGCCCGGATATAAATCGCGAAAAAAAAAGTACGAAGCTCCGACGGACGGAGCACGCGCCGCAAAGTCCCCTCCTACCCCGGAAATACCCGTTAATTCTTGATCCGTTTTTTCCCCGTTCTAAGCGAACATTAATATTCCACCTGTGCACCGCGAATACGTACGTATACATATACGTATTTGTTAAATTCAACGCGGTACGGGGAGGAAACGTAGTGAAAAATGTATTTCGTACGAAACGAACGTTCTTTTACTAGCACCCGGTCGGACGGTAAACAAAACGTTTTGCTTAAGTTAATGTTCAAAGCGTTTACGACGTTGTAGTAACGATAGAGAACAAAAAAACGTCGTAAACGGCTACGATTTTATTTCTAATTATCGCGATCGCGTAGTAAGGAGACGTGCTCGTTGTTGTTAACGTTTCGGGCCGTGAAATAACGAAATTACCGACGATTCGCGTACATTTCGTTCGGATAAAATCGTCCGCACCCCTTAAGCTCCGTGACGGCGCCTGCCGTATTCGCGCGCGCGTACGTTACCCGTTTTTACGTTCCGAAGACGGCCGGCGGACGTCCGAGTATTTTCGGGATAGAATTGTACGAGAACGACGCCGCGTAATAATTAAACGGCGACGTCGGTGGCCACGAGCGCAAGTATTCGCGACTGCTCTTTGTTGAATGTAAAACCGTCTCGGACGACCGTATCCACCCACTGCGCGTACGTTTACTCCATTTACGAGCCCTTTCCCGGTTCCGTTTGCGTACGTCGTGTGCGCGATTCGTCGGTTCGTTTGTCGACCCGGGTCCGAATTCCGTTCGTTTTCCATCCGACGGTTCCGCCGAATTCGTCGTTTGTTCGACCGAACGAGCGTGGTTTCTTTCGTTCCGTTCGATTACCTATACATTAGTCAGAAATCCGTCGTAAACGCACATTAGTCGGTAAGCGTCCGACGTATACGTACGGTTAGGAAAAATATTTTAATCGCGCCGCGTTTACGGAATGAAAACGTCGTGTTTCGCGCGCTTGTACAACGCGTGCAACGTATCATTATGAGAGATTGTGTACGAGATGCGAGAATGTATCGTTGTACGCGGGATAGTTCGCTGGGAACGACAAGCATCGAAACGGTTCGGGAAACGCGCGTGCTTTTTGTTTTTTGTTCGGAACGTTTTTTAAAATCGTATTCGTAAACGAGCGTTTATTTTACCGGACCGTTACTTTGGACGTTCGACATTTCGTAAACGTAATATTCGTCTCGATTCGATTAGCTGTAATTAATCCACCGGGAACCGCTTTTGTTTTTAATTTCGTCGACCGCGCGCGCGCGCGCCTCTTTTAACCGTATTTTCCTCTCGGCAAACCGACGCGTCGGTCAGATTCGATTTATTCCGAATATTCGAACGGAAACGATTATATCGTTTGAATCTTTTCCCGTAGGGCCGTGATGTTCGCGACGGATAGTGAACCGAAATTTACATTGAAATAAACGCGACGAAAATCCGAAAACTGAAATAGTTATTTTTAAAGTTAATACGTTCGACGGTACGTGCCTGCGCGAAATTAATTCGTTTAAAATAAAAACCGAGTTTTATTTTGGCCGAAATTCTGTTTTATCGTTTCATTCGTCGTTAAAAAAAACCCCGCGTACAAATACAAAATACGAAATACACCATTCTGTACACACCGTACACTCAACAATATGTGAACCTAACTCGACCGTGTTCGGGTTGTAATATTGACGCGTTACGATTTGAATTCCACACCGGTCGTTCCAATTTTCGGGTTTCCGTTCGAGAAATCTGTCCGAAAATTGTACGTGAAAAACAATTTTCGAATATATTTTATTCGTTTCTCGAATTACTATTTTCCATCCGGCACAGTTCTCACGTATACATTTAAATTAACAATTTCGTCGAATTTTCAACCAACTCGTCGAGATTAAAATTGTCGACGCAATTCTATTTTCCTACGACGGAATGTATTATTTCATTAGGATTTCTTATAATAATATTACGCTCGAACCGATATATTTATTTAGCCGTTATACGCGCGCGTGTGTGTTTATATATATATATATATGTGACGGTAAACGGATTCGTATATTTTTTATTCTCCTCGTTTATATTTCCTAAACGGGGTCTGCCAATTTAATAATATTATTTCGATCGAATTCTAATAATGTGATTTATGTATAAATGCGTGCGTCGATAACTCTATAATATAAGTCGTTTTGTTTTCGTATTTGATTTTTCGCCGTTCCGGTTTCGTCACCATAAAAGTTTTACCGTTGAACGTTTCCGGTTAATTACGGCGGATTTTCTATACGCGGCGTTTTCGCACGGCGCACCGGACCGTTCGATGAGTGAAACACACGTTCCCCGTTTAACGGTCGGGCGACGTCGTGACGGAATTTCTATTTCGTTTCGTGTCCGCGCCGCACACGTCGGATCGTATTTAACGAATCGTCGCCCCGGGTACACGCGGCGGGACCGTCCGCGGCACTCGCGGCGCCGTAATATTGATTTCTATTTGCGAGTGACGATACGAAAGACGTATATCAGTTTTGGGCGATATCCGCCAGCTATTCTGTTTCGATTATAAACGTGCGGATCGCGAAAAGGTTTCCTTTTATTATTGTAATCGTCACGTTTTATTTGCGCTACTAGAGCGACCTTAGTTTGCTCTCGTTCTAACGTCGTTTGGACGAGGAAACGCGTACGAATATAATACGCGTATAATATTGGCCGGCGTGTTACGTGTAAAACTAATAATAACGAAAAAGGAAAAAACGTCGAAAACGAAATGAACTCTCTTGGCTAATCTCTTGGCTTTTGTCGGCGACGTCGTTGCAATAGCCAAAAACTCGCCAGAGCGTTCGACAGAAATGAAAATGACGGACGAGAGAGACGATGTTGAACCGTCGGTGTCCGCGAATATATTTTTGAACGTTTCCAATTTCGACTATCCAAGCTCGCCGTGGTGACCGCCGGAGGGACGATTAATAATAATATTCGGACCGCCACGGAAAAGAACCACATGTTGATCCGATAAAATTAAGTTGGCGCTTATTCGTTATTACCGTCGTACCTTGTACGGCGGCTACAATTATCGCTGCAAATATTTTACGTAAGTACGGAATATAAGCTTCCGTAGGTGGCGGATATTGTGTTCTGTCCTTTTTGTTTTCACACGCGAGACTCCTGCTAAATTAGAAAACGTCGGGCCCAGAGTGTGGGAACCTCAGGCGCCTTTCGCTCTTTCCGTAAGGATGGCCTTGTGTGTGTATATATATATATGACGCGACTCGTCCATACTTTATAACGTACGGCTGTTTACTTACAGCGTCGGCCGGATCGATTTGTTTAGATACCGTCTTTTCGTCTAAGCTGTTGGAGAGACGGTCGCGCCAGCGGTCGTTTCGCTTTCGCAAATATTTTTCGTTATTTCGTGGGAGACGTAGCGGCAGGGATTGTTGTTCTCCTTCGGAAAACGTACAACGCCGGTCGATTGTTCAATTCTTGGGCGTCCGTGTTACGGAATCGAATTCGCGAAACGTAAATCGTCCCGCGTGTCTATTCCTCCACCCCACCCCCAACCACACCGTCGTACAACGAAAAATTCGCGTTCGCGCGCGCGCACGTTTCCCTACGTTCGCTTCGGACGTCGCCCGGACGGGTCCGTGCAAGTTCGTGCGCCGTCGCCGCCGCTGCCGGCAGGGTCTATCAGCTGTGGGCTAATTTCGGACAGGGTGGACCGATCGATCAGCTATCCCCTGCGCGCGCTCGATGTTTATAAAAATGCTGCACCGCTCTCCGGAGTGACGACGGCCGTTCGTTTTCCGCTTTTTTTTTTCTTTCGTTTTTTGGTTTTTCGCCGGACTTGTTATTGTTGTTTCTTCGCGTCCGGCGGTCCGAACGCGCTCGCGCCCGCGCACAAACACACCACGCCGTCCCAAAGTATACAACAACAACAATAACAACGTACGTTACACATTCGTTCATCGACACGGAGCCCGAACGATGGTACTTCACCGAAGGTACGTGTACGTATGTGTATGTGTATGTGTGTGTGTGTGTGTGTGTAAATATCGTCGCCGTCCGTTTTCGTTTTCTGTCTATTCGTCGTCGTCCAGTACACGAGAAATAAAAATAACGTGCACACCTCCGTAGTTCGTACGATACGTACGTGTGAACGCGAAAATGTCGCGACGCTTTTGACCAATCACCGTGGATTCCTAAAAAAGTCTTTCGTCCGGCTATAATTGTCAGGGTGGTTTAGTCCCCCCACCCCGCGACGATGTTCCGCGTGGTGTCGCCACCCAAATGGCTCGTCGTCGTCACAGTATTTCCCGTACACTGCACGTCGCCGTTGTCCCATCGGTTTTGGGCGATATTTTCGTGTACGCGATCTCTCGTACGCGCGCATATTGTACCGTAGGTACGCCGATATTGATTTTCGGCGATAACTAAACGCCCCCCCCCCTCCAACCCCGAACCAACCGTATGATGTATACATCGTAGTAGCTCAAGGTTAAACGACCGCGTATTTATTATTGTTTATACGTTACTCGTCGGTTGTTCTCTTAAAAAACACGACCGATGAGGATGATCTTAGTACGCGTATCATCTGTGTGTATGCAAACGCTATATTCGTTTCGAGGGGCGTTGGGTTCAATTTTCGCGTAGAGATATTCGTTCAAAGATATTCGCGACCGATTCTCTAAGTACACCTTTGTGCGACTCCCCTCTGTGTATTTCGTAATAGCGTGAAACGTTTCTTTACGTTAGCGGGGAACGTTCGGCGACGGATTTCGTTGAACGAAAACGTTTAATATATATATCTACCGAAAAAATGTCACGGACGGGCGGCGGTGGCTGTACAATGTGCGCGCGTATATGCGCGCCCGACCGTGTGTCGTCGATTCGGGCGATTAGTGATAACTCACCGCCGGCGCGACCGCCGCCGCGAATCGATAGTCCGAATATTTATTATTTACATTTTCGCCGAAAATCACCGTCGGAAACGTTTCGAGCGGACGACCGAAAAGGTCGCGTTTGTTTTTGATTGTGTTTCGCCACTAGCTCGATCGAAAACCCACGACGGGGTTATCGATTAAACCGACGTCTTATACTACGGTCAAAAGTCTGCTTCGCCGCGAAACCCGTAATTTTTCCGTTTGTTTTTTTTTTTGTTTTCCGCCGATTTAGTTTCTTCAATATGTATCGTCGAACTTGTCGAAAACGTATTTTACTCGCGCGACCTTTGCGAGAGTTTATATATATATATACTTCTTAGATCATATTTTTATTCGCCTATCAATACGATATTACGTCGACACGGTTTTTCGAACACGACTAATTTTCCGATTTATTATATTATAACGTAACCCTATTATTAAACGTTTTTTTTCTACTAGAACAACATTCATTAAGACGTACGCGTATTTCCGTTTATCGAAATATTTCGGTAGTAAATATAAATCGATCGGACGTTTAATATTTCTTTAGTATTATTTCGAAAACGCGTCGTTCAAATATTCAACTGGTTTAGCTTTTGGGGGTTGTCTTATCGATTTCGCTCTTCGTTTGTTTTTTCGTTATTTTCCTAATTAATATTCGAAAACGAGCTCGCGGAAGGTTGGTTAGGTACATTAGTAGATAGTACTTTATATTGGTAGTGTTACGCGTTAGTTACAAAAAGACGATTTCCAGATCGAATAATTTCCTTCCGATAAAACGTACATATCTTTTGAAAAATACGCGTCTCGGAAAATTATCTTCCATTTTCTAACGAACGAAAACATTTTTACGGTTTATCGGCCGGTTAAAAATAACGGTTTTTTTTTAATACTTATATACTTTTCAAAGTCGTTTGATGTTTTAAACGGTTTTAGTTTTTATAATCGTACCCGAATCGCTGCTGTAATAATCGCGCTTAATGGCACGGGTTTAAATAAATAGCGTTTTTTTCTTTTTTAAATCGAACAAACTTATGACCTACTTTAAACTTACGACAATTAAACACCGGAACACGTAAAATGCCGACGTTAATTCTGTATACGAATTATTTTAGTACACGACCGGGGGTGTTATAAATCGATCGGTTTTGTTTTTCGTAATTCGATCGAATCCTACGGTTCGAGTTCGATAAAATTTCGAAAGTATTTACGTATATGAAGATTGTAAAAACGGTCTTTATCGATACAATTTCGCGAACAAATCGCTAAAAGTCGACGAAAACAATTGTTTACAAAACCAATCGACGTTTCGGCGAAAAATTGTTTACGTACTCTCGCGCGTAATTGGAAGTTTTATACGAATACACCTTTTGAATTTATATGTACCTATGTATATCATCTCGTGCACGTCATTTTTATCTTTTCAAATACCGTATTTACTATTTTCACGGTGTACGAAAAATACGAATATTATCTGACGGTAAAAATTCCGGAAATTACGCCGCTCTCTTTGACACGGTACTTTTTGTGTTCTATACGTGTATATATATATATATATATATATACAACTCGTTTAAAAATTACTACGATTTACGAATTATCGCGTACGATAAAATACGATTTTCGTTCAGTTTACCGAGAGATTTTACGCGACGATTAGTGGCACTTTTTTACGGCGACTCGACGAACGTCGAAAAAAATTAATAAATTCGTTATTCCGGTACCGAACTCTACAATATTTCATCTCGCTCGACCCTCGTATTAAAATAATGACGCGTATTACGCGAGGCCCGCCGAATTATATAGATTTGTGTATGGCCGACAAAATGAATCGACGTACGGATAGACGACGATTTATTTACGCTCAAAACGATTATCAGACGAAAAATAAACCGTTACGCGGAACAAACGACACTAAATAAGAGCTTGGGCTATATAACGCGTGTGTATATGTACACGTACGTTTAATAACTGGTTATTATCTTATCTTATTTCTGGGGACGAAGAACTCGAGTAATTTTGTTTTTTTTTTTTAAAAAGTCCGAAAACGTTATAAAACAAAAAACCTTTCCAACAGTAATTCGTTTACATGTCCACTGACCTATTAAACAATAACGTTCATAGTGTACGACGTATACGTACACACACACACACTCAAAACGAAAAATACGACCACGATATGGTCGACGACGATTGTTTTCCGTATTCGACGCGTTTCCATAGGCTAATGTGTACGTGTTTCGACACGGGCCGCGGCGGTCGTTATATATCGACTCGTTTCGTCGGCGGAATTTATTAGTCCTTTATGATAATTGTCGTACGCGGTGGCGGGGACGTTCGTCGTTCCTGTCCTAGCGGCATAAACCGTACGAATATCGCGTACAACGTACGGAGGACCAATTTGCGACGCTTTTACGTTCGCCAAACGTCGCGCAATTACCTTAATTATCCCTAAGTATACGTTATCGCGAAATATATATATATATATACGTAATATAAATACAATAACCCTTTGCGCGTTCGGTATAAATAGACGCGTTCGTACGGTACTCGTATCCTTGCGTGTTTCTCGCGCGTCGTTGCGTTTTATTTTCCGTACCGTGTTTCGGTTTATCGTAGGAGCCGTTCGCCCCTGCGACGTTATTCGAAAATCCGCGTCTATATAAATACAAATCGAGCGCCCGACGTCCGTACGCCGTATACACGCGTTCGACAATAACGTCGTCTTTTATTTTATACTCGCGTACGGGCGAGAGATTGTTCGAATACGGTACGTATTAGGTGTACGTCGAGGGCGTTTACATTACGGTGGTACGCTTAGGTATTCGGATATTAGCGCCGATGAGTGGGGAGGGGAACGCGTTCCTCGAGAATAACGATTCTTCGTTTTGTTTGCGAAATTTTGAATTATTATCGGATACAACACGCGCGTAGGGAAAACGAAACGTTCGGCCAAGAACTACGCGAAATCGAATCGTTCGAAGTTTTTGGATGGCCGACCGAGAATCGAGCTACCTACCAGTGGGGCAACGTGTAACCGACCGTGTAAAACGAAACGAAAAATTGAGAGGGAGGGGAAACGACGACGCGAACGTATCGATACTTTTAGGTTACCGGGAGCTCGCGCGACGCTGTTGACCTAACGCCGGTGGTTTTTGAACATTTACGCGTCTTCGTCCACGGAGATATTTGTCACTGGGAAATAGATGGACAGTGCCCGAGACCAGTCATCCGTGAGCCGCGCCTAATCGCGTTGGGCGATTATCGCGCGGCGTTTAATTTCCCGTTTTATTTCGCCGACGCGACCGGAGTACGGGTATTACGGCCGTACGGGGCGTGTATCAGATAAAAACGAAATTAATTACCGACCACGAGACGCAATCGTTGCGCAACGACCTATAACGAAATCCCTTAGATAACCTAATTCGTTTACAAGTTACGGGAGGATTAATTTTATAAATACGTAGTAATTGTATTGCCAATGTATCGCCCGTTGTACGATCATTCCGTGCGACGATTCGAACGTATTTTTCGTAATACCCACCTTCGTGTTGGCTACCGCAATTTTATAATATTACGTCCGTGCACTCTCACTCCCGCCCCCCCACCGGTACATGCGCACCAGCTAAACTCGAACTACGAAATATATTTCACGATATCCGGGGAGGGGTACACCGAATTCTGGTGGTACGATACGTCCGCGTATAAATTACAACGAAAAATACGCCGTGTTACGCTCCGACGTGTCTAACGGATGTCGCGTAGTTATTTGATTAACTCGCTGTCGGATTATCGAAGTCGTGTAGTGATCGAAAGCGAAAATGTTATCGTTTATTTTCGTCGTCCGTGTATCGTGGAATCGCGTATAATTGGTGTTGCCTAGATCGTTTCCATTCGAATCTAACAAGACGGTGACATATAACGAGCGCGTTGTACATTATTTATACCGTCGTTCATAATTTCGGTATTTAGATAAAAACAATTAAAAAAATTGTCGCGCCGGTCGTTTTCTTTTTTAAATATTCCGCGCGTTATGATCGAATACAATAGTGTACATATTGGTCCCCGCCGGTAGACTGGGACCAGCGTATAGGACGCGTACGGTACCGCGAATACTTTATTTAAAGCTACATTTTTTTTTTCGGAGAATTCGATTATACTTTTATTGACCGGGCCAAATTAATTAAACGGACTTTAACAGTTCGTACGCACGAACTCGATTAAATAAACGCAAAAATGAAATTAAAGAGAACTATAATAATTCGACACTAATCGACTACATGGACGACATACGCTCGTGCGCTACGTTTTTACCTTGACGACTTTATTATAATAACGGGTGTTCCGGACGATAATTTTTTTCTCCGTGCATTAATCGTGTTACGAATAAATTATTAGGCTTATTAATCAATTTTGACGACGATTCATAATTTGCGAAACGGCGAAAACCAAGTATATATACGCGTTAATCATTTAACGTACACGTTTACTCGAAACGAACTTATCTCACAATGTATCGTATTTACTGATGTAATTTAATCACATGGGACCGTTGTATACAAATTATAAGGTAAATCGTTTGTTTTTACGCGCGCGTGTGTATGGCGCTGCGATAATCACATTTCATCTGTACTACCGGAGATTAAGTTTCCCGTGGATCGTTTCGTGTATAATCTGTATAAGCATATCCATATTATAGTCGAATTAGTGACGCGATACTAATTCGATTACAATATTATTCCGACGTTGAACGTCTTTTTTGTTTTTGGTACACGCGTATTACGCGAATGCCGGTCTATTTCTGCCGTCGTTAGAAACTGATCGTCGTTTCCGGTGTCGGGGAAATAATTGTAAGGAAAATTTCGTGGCCGCGGTAGATACCTCAATATAATATACGAATTACGCGTACGTGGCGTTTATATAATTTATTACGTATCAATCGCTTTAGAACGTTGTTATAATATATCGTACGTTTTGAAAGCGGGAGAATTTTGAGAAATTATATATACTAATAAAAAAATACGTTTTGAGAACTGTAATTTTCAAAAAAAAATTTTCGAGTTAACGTATTTGAGTTTACAAATATTTGTTCACGGTCAAATCGAATAAAAAATAGCGTACGATCACGTATATGCACTTAACCTAATTATTACTACAATACTCGTTGATAATACTTTTATTTCGCTACGTAATCTTATATTGAAACTAAATGTTGATAAATTTCGATAAATAAATGAAAGGTACTTTTTTGGTATATTTGATAAAAAAATTTTTTTTCGTCTAAATTTATTATAATAATATAAATAATGTATATTTAACTATTTTAGCTCGATTTTAGGAAATCGTATTATAATATACAGATGTCCCATAAAGATCTTATAAAGGCATTAACTTTAGTTCTATGCAATACTTTTACGGTATTTTTATAATAATTGATAGAACTACGCGGTACCATCATTGTGTTTTGTATTTTATTTTCATTTATCTAAAAACCAAAAATAAATACTTTTTTATAAAACTATTTTTTAAAAAACGTTTCTAGTGTCGGTCTCTAAAATACAATAATTTTAGTGCGAGGTTTTAGTAATAATTATTATTGAATAAAAATTTAAAAATATTGAATAGAACATAAGTTATTGTATTTTTCAAACGTACACGGGGCACTGTACATGTAGGAGGCACTCCTCGAATTCAATTTCTGTACATGCCACTAATAAATGTAAATTTTTACTTTCTTTACGGTGGCATAGGTACTTAAGAGGCTTTATTTAAACCACGCTTATTATAAGTATATTGTTGATATATACGTTTCTTTCTATTCATTGGTAATTTCGTATTTTCTTAAATTTGCTATTATACCCAACATTTATGAATTTATATTTATATATTTATATACTTATTTAGTACTAACATCGTTAAATTTCAATTAATTGTCGGCTTATGCTAGTGATATGAATAGTAAAATAATTGTATTCAATTTAAACATACAACATTATTAACGAATCTCTCTCTCTCTCTCTATATATATATGTATATAATCAGTGAAACAGTCCTACCGTTTAATACAAATTTGAATAGGTAATTTCCTAATGTTACGGTTGATTGATACCCATAAGTTTTAATTGTACATTCGAATTAGCTAGTTACCATAGGTTTCTTTTTGAAGTTAAATATATAGTACTTCATTTAAGAGTACATACGACTGAATGTAAATTATACGAAACTACAAAGGTTCGTATAGAAACGTTTTACGTTATTATTGCCATCCGTGTTTATGAATATTTGTTTAGATAATTTTATTTTCAATGTACCCGTTTTAGAATATAGTGTATAAATGTATTAACGTGCTTATGCAATATGTACACGGTATATGTATTCGGCACATTAATACATTTTATGCTTATAAAATATGAAGTAGATATTCTGCATATATTTTTATGTTTGAAAATACAATTTATTTTATCATACCTTGTTGTCCTTCTTGGTGACGTAATTATTTAATAAATTAAACGCGATGTTCAACAAAAACGATTACTCAGTGTAATAAACGTTCGCGTATAATACCACAAGCCCGTACTTGTAGTTTTTAATACATAAACGTAACGCTTAAAATGTTTAAAATGTCCTACCATAGTAGAAATTATACTAGACATTTGTAGAGCAATTTATAAAAGAGGTTCACACTGTAGGTCTAATCTCCTACTATAGGCGTTTTGATTATTATATGCTTAATATATAAGGTATTTATATTATTATTAATATTATTATCGTATAAAATTACGCGTAATTAGCAGTATGATGAACTTAAAAAGAAATAATTTGTTTTTCACGACATGATACTATTTGGGAAAGAATTGTTTATAAAGACGGATTGTTTTTTAAATTTGTACGTAGTATACCAGCCACGCTATTATTATAACCGCGATTGCCATATATTTATTAAACAGTTAAAACGGACGATAGTTATAATTACGCCGCCGTGAACCAATTGTGATAATGACTGTAAATCGTTTGAATATACGATTATATTATGTATTCAGCTGTGTTAGAAGTATGTTTGTTTAGTTAGGTCCAATTATAACCACTATTATAGAAATATATTTTTAAAGGGCTGTTTGAAACGGATAAAAAACAAATTAACCGCATTTAAAAGATTAAATATTGTGTACGTAAAAAAAAAATATAAATACAAATTAAATCGAATAAGAAATATAATTATTCGTTTTTTATAACTTACTCTCGTATTATACGAGAATAATAATGCGTTTGTAAACGTTAATAAAAGACTAAGCGTAATAGAATATTTAGTCGAAGGTTTTGTTCGATAAACAATATATGTATATTAATCGAAAAATAAAAACAATTTAATAACGATAAGCGATTAGTTATTATGTTTTTCGAATCATTTTAATATTTATAATATCAATAATAATTATTTATAATATACACACAAGGGCCGAGATAGGAAATAAGTGGGCATTTTTAAAATTCAGAAACAATAGGTATGTATATCTATACGCTTTTTACGAGTACTTAAGGGTAAAAAATGTCAATCGCAACGAAACAATAAGGGCCGGCGAAAATTTAAATCTATCTGTAATACAGATTCTGTATACAATATTATTATGCGTATAGTATTCACGAGTTCGCGAAGCGATCATAAAGTACGGAACATTACGTGTTTTACCGAAACGACAATATTAACAATAATTTTCTATTCGGAATTTCGTTTATTTCCGCGGCGGTAACAATTCACGTTTGCGTGGCGGGATTTTTAAAAATTAACCGTCCGTTATTTTCGTTTGGCGTAACGGCGCGAGATACATAATTGAAACGAACGGAGCAAATTATATTCGACGTTCCACACGTTTCCAAAAAGTTTTACAAAATATTTCGCGTATACGCGGTTACCCATAACAGATACGATTATCGCGGCGAGTCACAGTTAATCCTCGGGTTCGACTTCATACGTATAACCGACTATAAAATGTGGTATATTTAACTGTTGTATATATACGTTAAGTTTTGATAAAGTACAATAGGCTGTTCACACGTTGACGTCTACCGTTGGCTATTATTATCGATAAAAATAACCGCGCCCATATTTTTTTAATAAAGTATTTTCGTTATTTTCGTAATGTCAAACGTACACAACGAGGCCGAGACAGTCACGGGGCTTATTCTAAAAAGCTTTTCTCGACGGCGTGCATATTCCACGCACCCCCTCCGCGTCGCCGTTTTCAATACATTTTCAAAAATCGCCAAACACCGATAAATATCTACGTAGACAGTTTAACCACAACCTAAAATTGTTCGCGCTACGACGACACTGTGTAACAGGAAATCCGAAATGACTCCGCCGTAATTTACGAGCGCTTACTAGTCGAAATTATTCGAATCGTTCCGACTTCCGAAATGGTTTGTCTGGTAATCGAGCAACGTCAAAGAAAAATAAAACGATTAACGAATTACTTTCGTCGATTTTCATCGCGATTTTACTACTCGCGGTAGTACCACGTAAATATACGCGCAATTTATTACGAAATTTAGACGGCGAAATTCGAAACGTGCGCGACACGAAAAAAACCGAACGTTTTAGACAGCGGCGATCGTTAATTTTATTATTCTATACGTCTACCTGGTTTTAACCATGAATTTTATAATTGGTAAAAGACTATTAAACGCGTAATTTTGTTTTGGGTATTACCGTCGATTATGGTATACATACGTACGTACACACATATATATATACATATTACCGAATTTCTGATCGAACGACGAGTGTTGACACGGCCGTGAACGGTAATCTGAACAACTGGGAAAACGATTTTCGGTTACGTAAATAGCGTGGCAAATTTTCGAAAAAGCGCCCCGCCAAAGTCCGATAACGTACCTACCCCGTCGGTGGCTTCATCTAAATTATGCTACGCCGCGCCATCACCCTTTTCGCAGTTACATTAAATCGTTCGGCTGGCGGGTCGCCGCGGCGCGGGTTTTGTCGCTCGGGTTTTTAATCGAACGTACCGACGATAGAGAGCGTCCCGATCGGAAAAAGTGCCCACGACTATCAGTCTAACTATGTTTGTTTTCGTTACGGAGTACGTAAACACAATCGTCGTTTTCGCGAACGATGTACACGCCTATCGTGTACGCGCGCGGGTTATCATCGGTTTTCGTGATCTGTTATCAGTAAGACAGTTAATTGTCGTCGAGATTACGGCGGTTTCCCGTCGGCGCCCCGCCAATCGTATGGAATATTGTCGGTTTCCTAATCGTTTTTCAATCCCATAGAGAATTAACGTTCGATTCGAAATGTTCGAGTACGTTTCACGGCCGGTTATCGCGCTCGTAACTTATAAAATGTGAGGACGTAAACGTGAATATGTGCCGCGTTTAAAAAAAAAAAGTAGGTAAGTGAGTCGTTGTGGTATAAATGGTTATACATGCCACTCAAGAGCTCTTGTGTTTTCAGTTTTTCGTTTTTCTCCTAAATTAATTATGCGCTTCGTTTGTTTTAAAAATTTTCTTGAGCATTTGCACTGTTATTCGTTATCTTTTCGACGTTCCATTTTCTTTTTCTCGTATTGTGCCCTCCTTTGCCCGTAATATTATTACCTACTTCGCTAACACAATACTGCTTTTGGCCAACGCTGTTGTTCAAATGTAATCTATACACTACATATATGTGAGTAACAAACGGTCCACAAAACACGTTGTTTGCCTGTAAAACACTTAGTGAAAAACCTACGGAAATAATGTTAACGGAACCGGCCTTAACGATCGATTGTACGATTGAACGGCCGTACACTCCAATGCCAGTGACAATCTATAGAAACTGCTGTGATGGCGAATATTATGTGATTTATCGAGCGTTTCCAGGTTTGATTTTCATTCTATTTTCTTGTGTTGTCTTATACTAGTTTTTTTTAAATACCGCATACCTGTGTCGGATATACCTAATAGATATGTTTTAAAAAAAATCCAAAACATTGCGATAACTATCGACGAAAAAACGCGTTTACGGATAATTGTGAAAAGCTATATATGTCTCCTGAGAGATATTTGTATTTCAAATATACATTGAACTTTTAAAGGATAATTTCGACAGTTATTTTAAGCATAATATTTTAAACAGTATTAAGCTAGACTAATCAACTTATAACGATGTGGCTGTATGGTAGTAGATATAAAATTTTAAAAAATTTCACCGTTTTAAAGAATTTTTTTTTGATTTGATTGATTTAGAAGTTTGCATCGTTATGTAATTATAATTATAAGAAAAAAGTAAAAACTTGAAGATAAAAAATCTCATAAGATTAAACTTTTTTAATTTCCCTTAAATTTTTCCATAAATTAATTTGTAGTTATAATATTAAATATGCAGATTTTTAATAGTTTTCATAAATTATTAAAACATTTGTTGATTTAAAACAAAGGTGAGTTTTATTCGCACAAAATGCTTATTGCACGTATTTTTTTCAATTTAAGTTTATAAAAATGTATAACGATACTTATTACATTTTTGGTTAGTTAATATTTCTTTTCTACGCATGTTAATAATAGGGAATACTATATAATATTATAATGTATCTACGTTTAATTGTATTTACCTAATACTAATTATTTTAAATTTTATATTTTAGGTTTTAAACTTTAAAATTAAAAGTAAACTAAAGAAACATGCGTGTTGGTTGTTATATGGCTCACTACTAGCCATTGATCACAGTAGGGACTATAGAAATTCCATTATCTTGTTTGAATACTAGCTTATAGTTTTTCATTCACCTAGTTATATACATTTTTTGGGTATAAAGTACAATTTTACTTTTATTTAAACTTTTTCCAATTAAAAATATTTTTCTAAATATGGCCAGTAAGAAAATGTAAAAATGTAATTGAATAGAATTATTACAAAGAACACATGATTATAAAAATTGTTTTAATTATTAACTTTTAATGAACTCTTTGTCATTGTTTCTATATGTGTTAACAGTTGTACAGAGCATAATGTATGATTATTGACCTAATAAAAATTCCATGTGCGCCCTAAGAGATACTTTAATAACTGTTGTTTTTATTATTTTATGTTCCATCAAATATACAATTACAATTACTTAATATAATTTATAAATTTGTTTAGAGTGGTTTTGATATTTATAATTTTGTCCTAATAATTATAGACAAAATGTTTTAAAGGGAACAAATTTTATTTATACCCATCACTATCAATGCAATATAGATATAATATTAACTGCCAAATTATCATTCACCACCTATTTAATATTCAAATGTTTTATTTTATAATATGATAATGATTTTTAATTTTAATTTAACGAATAATGTATATTTATTTTTATAGATTCAGGTACGGATGGGGAAAGTCAGAGCAGCAGCAAAGAGCAGCTTAGCGAAAGAAAAATGCCTAAGCCGCCTCCCATTGCCACCATCACGTATAAGGTAATATATTTTAATTTTAAAATATATTTTTAGTTTTAGATTTATGTTTAGTTTAAATATTTCAGGTTGAAGCATCAGATACATTAGCTTCAGTGGCAGCTAGGTTTGATACAACACCATCTGAGTTAGCTATACTAAACCGATTATTATCACGTACAGTATTTCCCGGTCAAGTTATCCGTGTGCCAGATAAAAAAAGAATATCAGTGTCCGAGTCTGATGCATCTCAAGTAATATTTAAAATTATTATTTGTACAAACAAATATTTAAACACTAAAATGAACTCGTCATATATTTAGGGAGGTCTTAGCAATTTAGATCTATCCGAAACAAACAGTTATATATCAGCAGATGGAGAAAGTAGACCTGGATCTGGACCTTCAACAGGCAACGATAGTAAAGACATCATCGACAAAAGAGAAGATGGTAAGAAATAAAAAATATAATGATAATAGTACATATTAGACATTTTATGATTTAAAAATATGATCACTAATTTTGTTTTATAAAACAAAATTAATTTATACATTTTGGTTAATACAAATTAAAAAGTTGAAATGTGTATAAAAAATATTTTGATAATTTATTAATATAGATCATAGTTTATTTAATAACAATTTAATAATAGTATTCCTTTGTAGGTTTTAGGTATTACATTAAATATCTATATTTAATATTAAAATGCATTAAAGGTAATAGTACATATTTTTAATTTAATAATTATTATATTAAAGATTAAAAATATATTAATTCAATATCTATAACATTATTACAATTATGTTTGACAATCCATTATTATAAATTATATAATTTAAACGACTATTATTTATGTTTTATTTACATGTTATCAATTGTTAAAAAACTACAATAATTATATATTTATGGTTAAGTATTAATTAATTAATTTATGAAATGTTTCATAATATAACAATGTTTTATTTAAAATAATAATTTTTCGTTAATTATAGAATTACTTAAATTATAAAAGAAAATTAATTTTAATACATTTCATTATATTAGCGCATAAAATACTATTTACATTTGAGAGGCTTTAAAGTTTTCTCAGTATACATTGTTAACATTTATTTTAAATATATTTCACTTGGAAATTTTAAAATTGAGAAAGTAATATAAATTTAAACGTTTATCTATTACTTTATTTTAGAATTATAAGTGTATAATAACAAAATGTGATTTGAAAAAACTTATTAAAACCGGAAAATTTACTATATATTATTGTCTGGGTGGCATTGAGTGTTTGGGCCTAATATAACTAGATATATTTTACTATAGCATAATGTTTCCCCACCCAGTATGTAGTTAGCAAATAACATTAACATAGAAAGATGTTTAAAATTAATGGAAATAATATATACATTTAGTGACTTAGTGTTGTTAAAACAAAATTGTGATTAAGAACAAGGAGTATTCATTATTTTCTTATCTTACTAATGCTATATACTCTAAGTGTAGCAAGATTATACACAGTTGTCATAATGTGATTGATTTTATACCTCTTATCATCTGGTTTTTGTATAACAATAAATTAATTATTTGATACTATATCAGTAATTAATTTGAATGGAATTTTTCGGGAATAAAGTAGTAATTGCAATATTATTTTTAATAATCGTTACACTAAAAAAATTTAAACTATAACTTAAAAGTAATAGATTTTATAAAATGAGGGGCATTGTAATGTCTCCTAAGCGTCTATTACAACACAAGGATTATGTATATTTTGGTATGAAAATTGATTCAATTAGTTTAAAAATTATGTTTAATATGTTTCAATTTTTGTTTTATGCGATTATTAATTAATTATTTTGTTATTACAGACATTTTGGACACGTTACGACCGTCATCTCCAAAACCAGGTCATGCAGAACGTATTGATTCATCAGTATCTCCTTCGACAGGTAGATCGCATTCGCGCGGTGTAGAAAGGTTCCTCAAAATAAATGTTAAACACGTCACAGATGGACAAGTATGAAACTAAAATCATATTAATTAATTTTTAGAGTAAAAAAAAATATATATTAACTCTCGTCCATTATAGGGTGTTGTGGCTGGTGTATTGTTGGTCACTCCTAATGCCGTTATGTTTGATCCAAATGTTTCTGACCCATTGGTTATTGAACATGGGCCTGAATCTTATGGTGTCATAGCTCCTATGGAATTTGTAGTGAATGCTGCCATATACTATGATATAGCACACATGAGAGTTGCTGGACCGTATCAGTCAACAGGGTATATTTTATTTTGTCATTTCATATATTTTAGACTCCAGGAGTATGTAGTTGTAGACTGTTTTAAATGGTAAAATAATTCTTCTAGATCTGATAATGAACATAATACGAAACCAGCGATTTATCATTTATCTCCTGCTTCTAAATCTGAAACAACAGAAGATAGTGAACATAAATCTTCTACGATGTTAACTACAATGCAAACGGATTCATTAGACAGTGCAACATTGGATTTACAAATATCTCCTGGAGGTAGAACGGATTCTCTTTTGGCTAAAGACGAAACGTTTCCAGAGCTTCGGTAATTTCAATATATTATACAGTATATAAATTTTATTATAGTTCATAAACTCATAACAAATACTATGTTTAGATCATCAACTGAAGATGAAGAAGAAGATGGTAGCATTTGTTCATGTAATGCACAAAGAAGTGACGGAGCTGCATTTCCAAAAGCATTTGATCGTGATCTAGTCACACCAAATCCAATGAGTAAACCTAACGATGCATCGGTTAGTTAATATAAGTGAAATTAGTGTGCATTCTATTATCAATTTCTTAAACATAATAATTATGTTTTAGAAGAGATCGGATAAAGAATCGGGTATTGAAAATATTGGCAATGAAGATGATAGGCCACTTTCCTCAATGTCAGCTGAGCAAGATGCTGTTTGCAGTATACGCAATATGGAACAGCGCAGGCAATCTTCAATTGATCAACACTGGGCAATGCCAAATAAAGTCAGATCTCTTGATGATGAACCTTCAGTACATCATGCAGCTCAAGGTATAACATATTGAATATGTTAATTTTTTCTATAATAAAATTTATTATGATTTATAATTTAAATTTTAAATGTACTAAGTTGCGTTTTTGTTATTTGAAATACTGTTGGTTTTTTTTTTTAATTTAATTTTAATGATAATTTTTCTAGGAGCTGTTGAAGATGAATCATCAGGTGGTTATCTTGTAAAGCAGTCATGTCATGATTCAGGCATTGATATTCGTGATCCACCTGTATTATCAGTGCCTCGTAAAACTGTTTATTCAGATGCTGACATACTTTTATCGGAGTCTGAATTTCTTCCACCAGTATCTGTTGTACCATTGTCTTCTGACCATTTGAATGATGCAGTTCAACTACGTAAGAAGAAAACTACATCTGTATCATTCAGTTTGGAAGATTCTAAAGAACAAGACGTTGCAAACACTACAGAAGTTCAAAAAATAGACGAACAAGCTGAAAAACAGGCCCAAGAAACAAAAAAAAATAAGGTAGATGCTACATTCTTACAATATTTCTCTTCAAATTATTTTAACGTTTCAATAATTTTTAGATGTTAAAAAGGCTATCATATCCTTTATCTTGGATGGAAGGATTTACAGGCGATAAAGATAATGAAAAAGAACCATCAGTACCATCTTCAGCTGAATCAACTCATCTATCCCATTCCTCTAGTGTATTCTCCAAAGTTTTTTCGAGGTAAATATGTACATTATTTGTACGAATTATTTTTATATACATCACTTTTAAATTTTATTTATCAATATTTATAAGCATTTTATATATATTAAATAACAAATGTAGCAGATAATAACTTTTTAATATGGCACTTTTGTAAATAAAATGCGTATTAGGGTATACACACACATTTAAATTATACACCATTAATTAGCATCTCTGTAGGAAAAGCTTCTATAGTTTTCATATTTTATTATTGTACTATTGATTTTTTTAGGAAACCTTTAAAAGTTTAAATAACATTTAAATTTCTAGAAACATATTCAAATTTAAATTATATTGGATATGTTTTTAGGAATTCGTGATTATTATATAAATTGTCTACTTAATTTTAACGTTAAAATAATATTAAACGGTTTATTATTCTACTCAATTACTCTAGTCAAAATGAACGTTAGTTTTTATGTTCATATTTTATTATCTGGATTTTTCGTAAAGGCAATGTTTACCTTAAAATTGTATTCAGATATTTATCTAATAATAATTTGAAATTGTTATTAACTTGAAGTTATTAATTATGATTTTTGTGGTCATAATTAAACGTTTAAGAAATTTGTAGATTACCCAACAATTATAATATTAGTTGGGCTTACATTAGTAGTTTGATTTTTAACTTTATATTTACTTTTGCAAATAAATTCCCATACATTATGTTATTATTATTATTATTATTATTAATTAATAATATAGACGACCAAGAGACAACGCTTTAAGTGCTTCAAGATAGATTGATTGAATATGAGATAATGGATATTATAAACCTAAATTATTTTAATCTAAAAATTAAAACCTTAAATATACTAAATAATTATTTTATACCATTCAATATTGTTATAAGAAAAATTTATTTCATTTAAGATTTGTTCGTTATTTATGAGACATTTAAGAAGAGCAAAACTTGAATAAGAATTATTTTAAAAAAAGTGTAGTATGAGGATGTGATGATAATTTTGTATTATTGCCAAGCTCACCGATAAACATGGTGACTGATTTTGGTTCGGGTCTGTTCCTAATGAAAACACCGAGCGAAGAGAGTGGGCGGTTCCAGTTTCCACCACCTCAGGACTGTTCGCCCGCCCCACCTTCAGCTACCCCTTCTAAACGGGAAGGCCTTGCTAGCTTCTCGCCGTCATCAATTATTAACAGCGTAGGGTAAGTGGTCACACACTGTACCCCTAAATGTCTATCTGTCATTGATATCATGGTGATGTTATGTGTGTCCCTTATCCTGCCACCAAAACCACTTGTGTAGTATTTTATAATTCAACTTTTAGTGCATCAATTGTTTTTATTACTAGAGCGCAATATTATTTATTTCTTTATTTTATATACAATTTTAAACCATAAATAGTTATATTACCTATCATATGTTATGAGTTATGATATAATTAGTTATGACATAATTAATTTTAAATTATATTAACTATGTAAAATGTATATTATAAAATATCGCTTTGTTTTGAATATAGTACTATTAATATTTAACGTTTAAATATTATTTTAAGCTTTAATTTTTGCTACATCAAGCTTGCTGATTTGTTAATTATTTGCATTTATAATTAAAAAAAATAATATGTTCTGTATAGAAACATATTTATTCTTCTACCGATTATTTATTTATTAATTAATATAATATATAATTGATTATTAAAGGCGTTCTTCAGTCACTACATTTATGCGCCAACAACATAATAACTCAAACAGCCGTTCAGATAGTCAGAGCTCTTCAAAAACTATGCCTCCTAAATTAGATTATCGAAGTATGGTATCTATGGAAGACATGCCTGAATTGTTTGTGTCTTTTGAAAGTAAGTGTAAAATATTTTATAATTATATACGTATTATACTATAACTAGGCCAGTTTATTCAACAGAATTAATACCAAGACCCGTCCACACATTTGAAGAACCTCCACCTTTATATTTGAGACTTCGAATGGGTAAGCCAAAAGATAAAAAAATACCAAAGTCAACCCCAATCATGTCGTATGGTAAAAAGAAGATGAGGCCAGAGTATTGGTTTAGCGTTCCTAGAAACAGGTAATATTAATTGAAATTAATTATCTTACAAAATCTGTTGGGTTATAAATGAAGTATAGATAATAATAATATTTTAATTAAACTATCAAAAGTATAAAAGAATAATGAAATTTCCTTTGTATAATTATTATCAGTGATTAATTTTATTATTGACGTATAATTTTAGGGTGGATGACCTATACCGTTTTCTAATGTTATGGGTGCCTATGTTGTATGGCGACTTAGATGAAGAAATAGTAGCAGGCCGTGGTTTTGAGTTGGTTGATTCTGACACAGAATTATGGGAAGAAGCAGAAACACCACCTGGCGATGTTAATGATAAAAAACTGGATCGAAATGAAAGTGAAGCTGGTGATCTCACACGAGAATCTTGGGAGGTAATATTCTTTCTAATTTTTAGTTATTTTAAATATAATATTTTTTAAAAAGGATAAAATAATATGATCCATAATATTTAGTTTAATGGACACATAATGTATAAACACTTTAGTCAAATGATATAATAAGGCGGGTATCTCCAATTTTTTTTAAATGAATATTTGTCTAAAAGGTGTTAAAAGCGCCATATTCGAAATTGTACTCAATGCTGAAGACTCAGGCTGATCAATTCGGATCGTCAGATTCGCAGGCAAACAATGAGGTACACTGTTAGTTATTAACAGAGACCCCTAATAAAAAATATGCTATTTAGTCAAATATAGTGGTAGTAATAATGTAAATGGCCAATTTTCACAGAATTATCATTAGAAAACTGACCATTTCACATCATTGCATTAGCTGCGATTATTAGTAAGCATATTATTTCACAAGACTGAACCGTTTGACATGCCATTGATGGCAGTTTTGCACAATTATTAATACTTAGCACATAATATAATTTAGACATTATTATATGTTTCTGTTAAATCTTACGTTTGGTGCTTCTATATTTTAGTTGTAACGTAACTTTTAGTTTACAAATTCAGATTATTATTATTAGATTAAGGCTTTAACATAGTTTAGTGCCTAATTTAGATAGTTTAGTTGCTTTCATCGTTAAAATCTTTTGAATATTTCTCGACTAGAATTATTTGATGAATGTTAACAGTAGTGTAGTATATATAATTTTACTCAATCGATTTAAGGAGTGAAATTAACGCTGTGTTTAGTATTATATTTTTTTTATAAATTAGGAAAAATATTAAGTATATTTCTGAATAACCATACTTATTTTATCAAATAAGCTTATAATTTATTATGCTTTGTGGTTATAAATTCTACATAAATTGTTCGGAAGTTTTGAAAATAAGTTTAACGAGTTTTTTTGTGAAATATGATGAATCTAACAGTTTTGGATATAAGGCGATGATTTAATTGGATTTTATCACTTGAAAAACTAATTAAATTATTAAATAACCAGATTTATATTTATGATAATGATTATATTTGATATTTTGATCGATACAACTTTTAATAATATTGTGAAGAGTTTTAGAGATTTATTTATCCACTTTATTGTAATATCATCTTAAAATAGTTGTCAAAACATTGATTTAATTAGTGTTCTGTGCAAATTATTATAAAATCGTTTTTGACTAGTAAAATGTATGGTCCTTAAAAAAACATTTGTTTTTGTAACGTAACTATCATTTTTATTTTTATTTATAATTAAATATTCCTACATATTCTATTTAATTATCATATATAATACATTTCTTCCATGTTTTTTCTATTGATTAGTTTATTAGATACTATGTCTTTTTTATTTTTATAAAAATTATTCGGCGTTTTATTATATCGATAAAATTTAACATAAATATACATAATATATAATAATGATTTATAACGAAAGCTACATAATCTCACATTGTATAATTATGGACGCTATTATTATTTTTTATTAATGTTGTAAAATTCAGTGTTATTATACCGTCGAAATTGTGCGGTTGCTGTGTGAAGTCATGTTAATTGTGTTTCCTTTGCTTACGATTTATATAAAATAACGTGTGTAACAAGTGGAGTTCGATAAATGAGAGATATGAGAAATGTCAAATGGCGTTTAACATTAAAATGTAACACATAAATGAGTTATTGTTTAATTTTTTTCCTTAGATCAAACGATTTCGCCGTATTAATTTTTTCTGAGTTTCGAGATTTCTAAGAATTTTGATTGTTGGATTAATGAGTTTGTTTAAGGAGAATTTTATATAGGAATAATAATTCAATAGCCGATGAAATTTCTGAGAATAAATTATGATTGTTAAAGCACGTTTTAAGAAGAGAAAAGATAAAGGTCGTAAAAATGACAAAGGAAATGTAGGTGGGAAGTAAAATGGTAAGAGGAAAACCGAAAAAGAGGAAGTATGATGCGATATAAGGGTGGCTAGTGTATGTTGGTGATGCGGTGATCAAATGAAGTGGAAATTGACTATAAAGGTTGCCGATCTCGTACTACAGTTGGAAAAGAAAGAGAAAAAATGTATTTTAAAAATGGTTACGTTAAATAAAATTGGTTTAAAATTGTCGTTGTCATTAAAACTTGGGTATACATAGCGTGCACGCGGGCCCTAGATTCTATCGTATATATTTCGGGGATCCAACAGATGGTCAAACTTACACTTAGAAGAGGTATAATATGATTATCACATATACGAGGCTTTTCATATATATATATATTAGATTTAACATTTTAAACTAATTGTTTTATGATAAATGGACACGTTTAAAAATAATATAAAAGAATCTACAAAATAGCGAAATTATAATAATATTCGAAGATCTTAAATCTTATAAAAAAATTTCCGTAGCGTATTTTCATTTAAACGACAATTTTACACTAACGAACGGGATTCAAACGATTATATTTTTAGATTAAGTTTGTTTTTAAAGTTCTATAGGCGAGGGACGTACGTATATATCGTTATAAACAATAGAGGCCGGTAGAAGGGAACTTTCTAAAATTGACTTGCTCGCTATCAGCTGCCACGGTGACCAACACATATGTAGATAGTAGATTTCCCAATCAGTAGTGAAACGGAATAGCGTCGTGTAGCGTTTTGTGTTTTGCTCTTGTTGATATCGTTCTTACCTTACAAACGAATTATTAAATACTATTTAAATATGTTCGGTTTATCACGTTATTCGTGTTTCCGACGTAACGCCGTATAATGGTTTATCATAAGATATTCGGACGTTCGATACGACCTTAAAACATGAATAGTTTTGGGAAGTCGTCAAAAACGAAATTGACCGCGACCAAAGCGTTCGTGAAAAGAGCCCAACAACTTTTAAATAACGGCAAAGTAATGATTAATATAACGTTTTTTTTTTTTTTTAACATAAAAATAATTAAATAAGGAATACGCGTTCGAGAGCTGAAATGTTTTTGCCAGTCGTCGATTTTTATTTGGCCAACGACGAAAAATAAACAGTTAAGTGAACACCTGCGATAAAAAAAAAAAAATATCTATCGTATATTTTATAATTCACGTTACGGCGCAACTGTTCGTATTTTCGACGTAAATTGTTTGGTGCCCAAGAACAATTATTATTTCGTTTTATATATAACATTTAGTAAAGTCGATCGAATTCGTCGAATAATTCGCGTCGAGATATAATTAACGAATCCTGTTTACACTATGTAAATTAATATTTAGTATCTTGGCGTTAACGATTTCGTGATATATTTGAATATTTGTGTTCGGTTTGAGTGCACCACGATGTTTAGTGTTTATGCGTTCTTCGATTATACACTTTGAAATGACATTACGCAATGACTATCGTAACGATGACCAAAAGCCAGTAAGATTAAAAAAATTAAACACTTCCGTGTTTTAATATTATGTTTGTATTTAAGAAAACAAATATCGAATATATACCAAATACCACATCGTAGGTAATTTTCAGAGATATTTTAACGTACTTGTACACGTTACACCTAACAATGTAATAGTTATTTCGAGTTTAATATGTTGTCAATCGACTTTTTACTTTGTGTAGTTTATACCAAATCGTAATTAACCCCTTAAAATGACGTTTATATAACAACGCCTCTTGGGTAGATGCGTTTACGTTTCGAAAATACTCGCGCCGCGTTTGTTTATAATTGTAATTTATTTTTAAAACAAAATGTTGTGTCGCCGATTCGATCGTTCGTACGTATTTTGTTTACGTCGAAATGTTCGGTGTTGTTCGCAAAATCCTTTTACGCGACCAACGAAATAATAATTCGAATTGTTTACGTTCCGTACGTAATAAACGTCATTTGTAAATTGTATTCACGTTGTTTCGTTATCGGATTTATCCCTTTACCGATCCAGATTGGTCTTCCGTCTTTACATACGGCCGCCGATTCACGTTTTAGGAACGAGTATTTTTCAGCGTTCGATTTGTCCACAAACAACGTGGGTCGTCGATTAATACGAAAGACGAATTTCTATACAGATTTGTTCATATTTGTTGCCCGTTTTAAAAACAATTTTAATTATTATCGTTTACGTTAATTCCGTGTGTCCTGTACACGTTAGATAATGTCTAATATCGTTTATCGTTGTTAATGGGCGAGGAAACGCGCACGTTGTCGTGCGTCAATATCCGTTTCTCAATAGTCGCGTGTTTTTGCGATTCGGGTGCTCGATTCTACGCGCTTTCGAACCTCGGAAGTCTGTTCCGTATTTGTTTTAGCCGGATAATCCGTTTTCATAACGCGTAACGTTTACGGGGATCATAGTGGTCAGAATAATTCTAAACGGATTCGGTACACCATATGGTTTCCGCGGTGGTAATTTCGCAAAGACGCGCAAATATTTACGACGATCGGTTTATTAACTGATTCGGCGGGGCACACGATCGATTATCGTAATTGTATTACGTTTTCGTAATTTGCGCGACGACGACGCGGTGGTATCTTCTGTTCCGGCCCATTTCACCTTGAGATTTCTATCGAGATTATTAAACAATACCGTGTGACACGCGTGTATCGATCGTTATATAATATTATGTAAACACGCGGTATATACGTTGCGTTATTATTCTTTATTTCCGTAATATTCGAATATACGTTGGTAACGCGCACGTTGCATAAAAAATGTCGCGGCGATTTCGTAACGTCGATAAAACGAAAAAAAAATTATAATTACGACGATCTTATCGACTTATGTCTTGTTAACGTATTTTTCGTTCGTTATATACATACGGGCGACTTATTTTTAATTATTATTCGATAAACGCGTTTAAACGAAAATGAAACGAGTCAATATGGCCGCGTCTTTTTGTACGCGTAAGACGGACGTTTTATTATAGACAGTTACACAAACTAATTGAACATTGTGTTATCGCGCGAACGTTACCGGCGGCGGCGGCAACAAGCGGGGCAGTTGTTTCGCGGTAAACGTCGTACGTGCCGTCGTACGGAAAATAAGCGCGGACGAAACGCGATTTTTAAATGTATTTAAACCGTTACGACGGCGAGTGCAAGTAGTCGTTCGTTATTATTACCGTTTAGTCGTTCAATTTGTTATTCCTAAACGGGCACCCGGGGCGTTTATACGCGGTGGTCGACCGCCGCGGGAAATACGTCGTCGGGGCCGCAACAGGATGAGCTAATTTATCGTCCTTATAGGTTGCCATTTCGCGGCGCGCGTGTATATTCGAAAGCGATAACGAATAAAAAAAAAAAATACCCCCCCCCGGTCGTAAAACGACGCGATATTGTCGACACAAACCCGGGGGGGGTGTTTGTGTTTTCCACAGCGCCCGTCGTCCACTCCCGTCCCGTGTCGTAAACGTAACGGCGTACGGTTAATCACGTTTATCGTTTCAAAATCGATTTCGTCCCGCGCGTTATGAAACTATACGATAATACGTTTTTAAAAACGCCGACAGTGTCGTACGTTGTTCGATATGTACGCGCCCCCCCCCCCGGTGTGTGCACGTATTACGGGCGTGTTTCTCTCGTAAACAGTGCCCGAAAAATTTAAAAAGCGCGCCAACGCGGTTTTATTTAAATCTTTTTTCGTCCGAAACCCGGACGGAAATTATCGTATTTTTACGATCGACGATATTGTTGCGCGCGGTTTTCGTTGTTCCGATCGCGCGCCAGCCCCACGCGATTGTACGCGCGTCCCGTAGACGGCAAAAGCACGTACGGATTTCTATAACGAAAACCGTCCGCCAATATTATATATAATAGCTCGCCGCGCCGGTACATTTTCGTACCTCGCGTACGAATATTGTGTTTTTATTTTCGCACCGTCGACGAATATCAAAAATACGTTCAACGAGGGTGTATTTAGGCGTTCGGTCGTAACGTCCGTGTCCATTTTTCCCAAAACAAAAACCAAAAAAACGCGCCGTTTGTTTCTAGGTGCTGTCTATGAGCGATGAACTCAGGCGAGCCTTCTACGCGACCAGCGTCAATTCGTTAGATTACGACTCGTATATAGCCGACTTACACGGCCAAACGGAGATTTTGACCGAGGATCACAGGAAACAGCTGAGCAGGCATTTACCAGCCAGAGCCGAAGGTACGTTTCTTTTGTCCTCCCCCCCTCCCATCACGGTATTATTACGTTACCGTAACTCGCGTAGAAAACCACGACGACGCGCCTCCGGAAAACGCGGGACGCGAAATTTTCAAAAAGACGTTCGCCTTTTTTTGTAAAATAACGACGAGGGTTTTTCGAAACAGTTTTCCGCTTCGGTAATAATCGCTTAAATTCGACATCGACGAAGCCCGCGAACTCGAGCATCGGCCGAGCGTGGTGCACCCACCGCGTTGTTTGTGGATAAATGGAAACGGTACGAACGACGTCGTTTCATTTGCGATATCGGAACGTACGTCGTAACCGTTTTTGTTTCGTTTATGGGGCCAAATTGTACCGCGCCGTTTAACGAATTTCGCAAAACCGTTGCGTGTCCCCTTGGTCGTCGTGGCGCGCCCGTGATTCGTATCCTCCCCCCCCGGTGTCTTCAAGTTCACAGTTTACTTCCAACAAGACTACGTGTTCGTTATTTCTCGGCATATAAATCGTCGACCAGTCAAGTGGCGACCTGGTACGCGTATTTCCGGTTAAACGTAATTGTCCGTAGGGGAATAAAACGTTTTTCGGGCACCCGGTGTTTATTATACGTACGAAACGGCGGCGAACGTTTATTCCGTTCCCCGTATTTTCGTCCTCCGAACTATACGTAATAATAACAACCGTGTGGGGGGCCTCCTACGGCCGTGTTGCGGACTCGCCACCAAATATTAAAAAAGTCGACGATATTATTGGCTCGTATTGTCGTTATTAGTTTCGCGGTCTATTTAAAGCTACGTTTTTACAAACTGCGCGCGAACGCCACGGGTGATTCGGTTTAATACGGTCGCGTTTTTATAGGTTTTGGATAGTTTCCACGGTTTATAAGTAACATAAACCACGGCGAAAGTATATAGAGTCGTTTTATTTACTCGGGCGTTTTTTTTAGACTCGCGTAAACATTGTTTTACTCGATTCGCGACGTTGTTTACGGTTGACGGTTTTTAAATAGCGTAGTACTTGAAATTCGTAACGCGGAGGAATACACGCCGTTATATCACGTGATAACATTTGACGATTCGGCGCTATAATAATTTGAACGTCGAATTCGTCCGGGACGCGTAATTATGTCGCGCTAACCGGGTACACGCGTGACCATAAACGATAGGTAGACGCGATATTGTTTTTTTTTTAACCGAACGCTCCCTCGCCAATGTTTTCGGTGTCGAGTGACACTATTACTCGATTAAAAAACGCGTCCCGATCGACGCGGTTATGTTGGCCGCGAGTTTTTGCCGAACGCGCCGCGGGGTCGTTCGTGTTTCGTATGTGAATAGTACGCCCGGGGAAACGATTCGAAATTTCGAAAACGTTTTTTTTTCCGATTTCCGTAGCTCGAAAGGTTCGAATTTTTCGCGCGTCATTTACGCGCCAAAAACCGTCCGTGAAGTATACATATTTATTTATTCGCGGTTCGATATTTCTCTTCCGTGTCCATCGCGAGTACGTACGACGTAATACATTTCGTTTTATTACGATACGCGTACGAGTATATATGGTCTATATGCCGCGTTGCGCGATTACGTAGGAAATTAATTCGCGTCGCGAAAACAATTGTTGGCAAAAAACGTACCGGCACCGTCAATTAAATATCGTACTGTGTGTGTGTGTGTTAACAATAGGGTCAACGACGAATTATATTCGCCAAAATATACGGCGCGTACCAGACGTGTAATTTACGTTATTAAAAAAAAATTGTCTAAACCCGACGGCGACTTAATAATTATCGTAGTCGTCGGTGGACGACGGTCGTCGGTAATGGACGGTTTCCTGTTCTTTGTCACGATCGCGGTCCGCTTTAATTGGTGGCACTTTGAGTCCGCGACGGGCGGCTACATACCGTACTATTGGACTCGGTTCGGAACGTTTCCAAAGTGCCCGAAAGCGTTGTGGTCGCCCCGTAAATATCGTAATTCCGCGTTGGTCCGGACGACGACGACGATCACAAATACGCCGTCCGACCGATTGCTCGTGGCGTGTCTCGTTCGATCCAACGGGCCGGACACCGGAAAGGATAAATCGTCCGGATAAAACCGAAACGCGCGCTCGTGTCCGCCGCCGCCCGATTAGAATATCGCCGTCACGATTTCGTTTTGTTCCCCAGGGTACACGTGGACGCTGGTGTTCAGCACCCTGCAGCACGGTTTCTCGCTGAACTCCATGTACCGGAAAATGAGCAAAGTCGAGAGCCCCATACTACTAGTCATCCAAGACACGCAAAACAACGTGAGTGTGTATAGTACAACGCCGTTTACTTAAACGATCGGTCGTCTAATACGGTGTGACGCCACCACAGGTGTTCGGCGCGCTCACGTCGTGCGCGCTGAAGATGAGCGACCATTTTTACGGTACCGGCGAGTCGCTGTTGTTCACGTTTTGCCCGGAGTTCCAGGTGTACAATTGGACCGGCGACAACATGTATTTCATCAAGGGCAACAACGAAAGTCTGTCGATCGGCGCAGGAGAGTGAGTATCCGCGTAGTAGTAGTATCCGTCGCCGTATTTGGAAACGACGGTTTTAACGTATTTGTGTGTGTGCGTGCAGCGGCAAATTCGGATTGTGGCTGGACGGTGATCTGAACCAAGGCCGAACGGAGGCGTGCAACACGTACGGCAACGAACCGCTGGTGAACGAACAAGATTTCGTAGTGAAAATCCTCGAGTGCTGGGCGTTCCTATAAAAAAAAAAAAAATAATAAACCGTTTTAAACGATCATAACGAACCGTTTTACTTACGGACACGAGCTATATTCGCGTTCCGTTTTTTTTTTTCTCGTTATTATTTACATTAGGTGCTAAATCGATATCTCGATGATAAAGGAAAATTATTATTATTTTATTTTAACTCGCACCGAAACTCCCTGATCTGTTGTGCCCACCTCTATTGTACCTGTGCGTGTGCGCCGCGAGGTGCATACACCCGCCGCGCGTTACAAAACAAAAAAAGTAAGATTATTAGAAGCAAAAAAGGCGAAACAATTTAGCTCAAAATTACGCGAACGTGGTGTAGTTTAGCGTCGTTTTTTTTGTTTTGTCTTAATTCGTATTGTACTGAAAAATGTTTTATCGTGTAACATTTAGTAATCGTCTAGTCTCAGTGAGCTTAAATGGTGTCGTCAGTGTTGCCATTCTAAATCCAAAACCCCCGCGAAACAATCATGCGGCAGCACTGAATGTTCATTTTTTTTTTTTTTTATATAAAAATATCATCCTCCCTTTTTTTATAAAACCGTTCGTAATATTTGTATCGATACGGAAACAAAATGTCTGGGACCACTAGTAGTCTCGTCTTACGCCCGTGTTCGTGCGTCGGAAAAATTAAAAACAAATACGTCGTTCCACCCCACCCCCTTGGACCCGTTTACACTTTTATCTACCGACCGTTAGACAATCACGATGAATCAATTATTATATATCCGTATATCCTTCACCTTACGTTCTGCCGGGTTTTCTTATTTATATCGTTACGTTGTGGCAACACTGATTTGGTAGCCGGAGGCGCTGTAGTCCTTAGATTATTATTAAACGAAAAAAAATTATTTATATTATTTCACGTACTAAAAATTTAAAAATAATAATAACTCGTCAAAATACGCGTTAATATAATATATGTATTATATATATAAATACATACGTTATATTGTGATAAGTCTCGCATTGGCCTAACGTAGTATTATTGAATAAATAAAATATGCTAGAGCATCGTAAAAACTATTTTAGTTTAAGGAGATTTAGGTGTTTAATTATATATATATATATATATATTTAATAATAATACAATACTGTACCTCTAGCAAAGTCAATTCCGTAGTGATTAAGTGGAAAACAATTAATGAATTTTATGTGAAGAAGTGAATTAAACGAAAAAAAATACGAAAAATATGTTATTTAGAAACGCGTCGTAATTTATATTTGATAAATAATATGATAACTCGTAAAACTAATCTAATTATCGTTATTTTTCGTTATATAGATTAAAAAAAAAAAAAAATTTGTTCTATTAATGTTATTATTTATTTTCGTTCGTAGCGATTACCGTGTATTTATTTATATAATTTTATAAAACAGTCGTGCGCCATCGGACGATTGCAATAATAATATCGTTATTATTATTATATATACGTATATTTACCGCGCGCTACCGATTTTGAAAAGGCTTAGAAAAGCGCTTCGTTCTTTATTATTATTTTCGTTTTTAAGTATCTTAGACGGTATTATTTATATATAAAAATAAAATAAAGTTATATTGTAATTGTTACTGTTGCGCGAGTGATTTATTTTGATTTTGACGTGAATAATAAAGTTAACATAACGTTGAGCGTCGTTTTCTAATATTCCGGTACGGCTTATCCGCCGACGCGTAATTATTATTACGCGTCTTCTTTTCCCGTTCCACGTCCGGTGGTTGTTTCTCCTATCCCGCCACAA
Source organism: Geopemphigus sp. TES_GeoC_2020 (assembly GCA_025469175.1). Classification (NCBI taxonomy): domain Eukaryota; kingdom Metazoa; phylum Arthropoda; class Insecta; order Hemiptera; family Aphididae; genus Geopemphigus; species Geopemphigus sp. TES_GeoC_2020. The sequence continues at coordinate 16,124 of JAIPRN010000238.1, read as the reverse complement.
TACATACGCCAACACGCTTTATTATTATTAACACGCGTTCATATCCAAGACATCGGTCCAAGAACCAACCACCGGCCGTGTTGTCTCGAACGGTGGCGAGATAATATACGTGACGCGTGTGTACGCCGGGCGCGTTCGGGACAACGCTTTTACCGGTCGTGTGTCCAAACGGCGTCGGGAACGAAACCTACGACGGGACGATTGAACGAACACGCGTTCCGTTCGCTAGAAAACAATTTTCGGTCGACGAAGCGATCCGGCGCGTCTGTGCTGTGAGCCGAGCAAACGTAATAATATCGCCGTGTTGTCGACGGCGCCGAGCCCGTGAATCCCGCAAAACCCGAGGACAAGAGCGACCCGACGACCGTTGAAAAGACGCGCGTTTATTTTACGCGTAACGTACGGCACGGCACTTCAGAATCGTAGAGCGGATACGTAAAATTGTACGCGGAACTAAACGATATTTACCCGAACGACAACGTCGCGTCCTAGCGCGCCCGATGTAAATGTCGAGCTTTCTACTAGCCGCCGAATACGGCGTACTTGGTTGTTTTTTACGCCATCTCCCGCGTGCCGTGACGCTTCCGTTGTAACCTCGTGTCCAAAAAGCCACCGAAATACGCCGCGACCATCGTCCGGTCCGCCAACCGTTTTCGATCGTACCCATCGCGCGCCACAGTTGTCGCGTACGATTACGGAATACGGTGGGAAATTCGATTAACCGAACTATAATCGTCGTCGTCAAACATTCGGATAATCGCAAAACGTACGAAGAATAGGGTTTTCGTACATATTGTCGCTGAACACGTAACGCTGGGCGTAAAAAAAAGATCCGTAACCAAAAGAAAAATACATTAACGAAACGCCAGTCTCCTCGACACTCCGTGCTTGCGTAGATTCGACTCGTATAAAGTTATCCGATCGCGGTTGGTAGTCCCGGATAATCGAGTCTCCGCTGTAATGTGCCGCCGCTCGCCGCTTTTACCCGATCGCGTGTTCGCAACCGCGCGACCAACGGTGGTAAGTACAATCGTCGTCGAATAATAAGTAAGAAATTACGGCAATCGGAAAACGTGGGAGGGGGGGAATGTATCCAACGGGATTCGCGGTGTGAAATGAGGAACGACGGGACGAAACCTAAGGAGCGTGATGGCTATGGAACGGGGCGGAAAGGAGAAAATGATATTCGAAACCGACGGTTACGGGACGAGTTGTGCGTGGCTGGCGGCCGATAATAATTGGTCGATTGGAGATATTTCACTTGCGGGACGGAGGTACACGCGCCCGGAACGCTCGGATTTGCGCCGCGCGGTCGTCGAAGTGACCGAGACGTTACGTTCCAGTACGGTCCGGTTAAGACGGCGAGCCAACCACGCGGCGTGAACATACCGTACGTGCGCGCCCGGACAGGAAGTAAAGAAATGGAAACCGCGAAGTGTACCGAACATACGAGTGTACGTTTCTATATTTGTGGTCCGTACGGACGGTTACAATTTCGTTTCGTGAAAACGCGCGTCGGTCGTGTTCGCGCAGCGAAAATAGCGACTGTAAGCGTACGCGTATAATACCGCGGCGTAATAACGTTTATTAATTAACCTCCGGGACACTCGCGTCCGAAGCTTTTCACGTCGGAAACCGTCGGTCCCGTCCGCGGGTTAGTACGTGTCCAACGGCTTTGTTCTTCGGAGGAGGGCAGCATATCGCGGTGTCCACCGTCCCCGGTATACGTTATTCGACGGTACATTGGTCGCGAACGTTTTTCGCCCGTCGTCTCGTATCTCGAGACCCGGCCACTTGTCCCGCGTCCGATCGCTCGTGTATTTTCGTACCGTGTGTGTGTGTGTGTGTGTGTGTGTGCGTACAATGCCCCTTTAGGTACCAATGTCTCGTAATGACTAGAACGATATCCAAAATGTCGGCCGTCTGAAATTCGTACAGCGGATTATTAGCGCGCAACTTAGAGGCGCCGGGTTGACGGACGGGCGGTATATTACGGTCGGCCACGACGATTCTCTCGCGTTAACCGGAATTCGAGAACTCGAAAACTTCCAATCGCGTTATTCGTTTTCCGGCAAACGTTCGCGATAAATTTATTTCGTACCCTTGCGCCGTGTACGCCCGTGTCGTTCACTGTGATCGAACGTCGCGTTGCTTACGCTCGTTCACCTACTCCCTCCTACCCTCCGTCCCGCGCTGTACTATTCGCGAATCTAAGCGAAAATTAACGTCGCGTTTCGAATCATTCGCGAAATAATAACGAAACGTTCGTTCGCTTCCAGCGAACCGCCACCCGACAGTCCTATTTATAGCGTTCGAAACGTGCGCATCTTTCCAGATTATACGATAGTGGATTCTAGTGGATATACGCGAAACGGCCGATTTCCGTACCGTCGGCGGGGGGGAGGGGGACGCTTACGCTCTCTTAATCCGGACTCGTCGGTTTTTAAAGCGAAAACGTTGTGTTCGGAACGGAAGGCGCGTTCTCGTCCGGTTAATATTTCGGACGAAAAATGTACGCGGTTTTAACGCGCACGGATCGCCGACCATAACACACGGTCGCCGCGAACGTATATCGTTTAAGTCACCCGTGTGTTTCGTCGCCGCCGCTCAAAACAGCATATTTTGGAACCATCTCCACGGGCTCGTCTTGCACAGGGCCTTCTGCGTCGGGCACCCGAAACGTCTCAAGCAAATGGCGAGCTGTTGGTCGCACTCGCACAACCGTTGGCTGCATCCACCGCCCAAAGCTGTACACATACACACACATAAACACGCGCGCGCGCACGAACGTCCCGTGTTGAAAAACAAAAACATAAAACACGATCGTTAGAAATTCTGAACAATCGTCGTCGTCGTCCTACGTGCGCGTTCGAGACTGGGGCACCTATATATGTATCGCGAATTGAGCGCGCGCGTCGTCGGTTTTCGTTTATTTTGTTACAAACCGACACGTTCCGTCCAAAACAGTACGCGCGAAAATTAGAACGAAATTATCGCCGTCGGCCGATCGCGCGTACTGTAAAATCGTGAAGACGTTTGGTTTTTCTCGGTGTGTGTGTCCCGCTCGGGACGATAAACAATAGTCGTCCGCCGCCGAAACTAATAGCCTATACTAGTGTAGCCCTGTTCTAGACGACGGCTGTATGATAAATACCCGATTTTAACAACAGTTGGCATCACTGACACAACATTTCAATGTTGTCGTTTGAAGTTATCTCTTAACGCATGTTTGACACAATTTCAAACACTTTTGTCGTGTACATTTTTTTTTTAACAACTTTGAAAAGTTTAACGATCTGTACTTTTTGTTAATATGAAAATTAATAACGGTGCCAGTTCACTTATCCGCAATCGCCACGTCAAAACTGGTCGAATTAGACTGCTAATCGTTACCTCAACCATCCTGTTTCCTAGATTTGGCACCCAGCGATTTCTATTTGTTTCCAAATATGAAAAATTAGCTAGATAGAAAGCGGTTCGCGTCAAATGAGGAAGTCGTCACGGAACTAGAGGCCTATTCTAAAGGGTTTAACAAGATATATTTTTCGCGTGGGTGAACAAAATTAGAATATCTTTGGATTAAGTGTATAAAGCTAGAAGGAGGTTATATAGAAAAAAAATTATATTTAAACGTGTCTTTATTACAAATACGGGTACTTATCGTACAACCCTAGTATATATTTAGGTGTATTCGTTTTTGGATCCTTTTTCGAAAAAATCGACGAACAACTTGACTGTTGACGGATACGTTTCGGTGAGAGTGATAGGACGGTCGGGGGTTTCAATTTCCGTAGCCGAGTGATCGGGTTCGGTTGGACGACGGAAAACGAGACGATTTCGTGTTTGAACCGGCGCCACGAAAATGGTGTCAAAACACCGCGTCGAAGCGACGTTCGAAAAACGAAAAACTAACCGTTTTATTCCGTTCCGAATACCGTTGCGCGTCCGCGATTTGTCGTTCGATAGCAATCGCGCTCTTGTCGGATTCCGTAACGACACATACGCGGGCATGGTAATAGTAGTAACACACGTGGACGGGACACGAGTAAAATGGTGTGGCGGTGACGACGGTACCGTTCGCAAAACAAACCGAGTACGACCGAATGTCGGGACGACGCGAATTCTGTCGGCGGCGCTAGGACGTAAGCCGATTACCAACGACGTCAGAAACCCGTCGTCGGTCGCGTGCAAAGTCGTTCAGCGACACTACGACGGTTCTATGACCGACGGCGAGCGCGCGTAGGACGACCGACCACCCCATCCTACAGGTTCGCGCACTTACAGCACAGCGGTTTATTGTTGTAGCACGTCCAGACGTACGGCGTGAAGTATTCGAGGAACATCGGGCAGTCGGCGCTGTCGTAGCACCAGTCGTGCATTTTGCAGCAGCTGTGTGTGTCGGCGGGCGGAGTTCGCGGGCGACGACCGGAAAAACGAGAAAAGCATTATTAGTTGGGCGGCTCCGCGCGGTAACGAAAATGCGAGCGTGTTTAACTTGTCGATGGGATCGACCGGCGACCCGGAGCCCAGGAAACCGCAGTAGCACCCGTAACCGAGGTAGGACAACGGGTTGCAACCGGTCGCGCACACCACCATGTTGTACAGCTGGTACACGCTCCTTTTGGGCCTGAAACAATTTCCAACGTCAACGCGTCTCCGAGACGTTCGGGATCTCGTACGACCGCGCCGATAATACCTCTACAACCATCCATCCGTCGCACGATCGAAGTTCGAGCGAAAAGTGTTCGTTATACACGATTATCGGTAGTTCGGCGTCCCTTGGAAAAAGCGCGTTCGTTCAACCCAACGGCGGTATACGCGCTCGAAAATCCGAATCAAGCGCCGCGGAACCCCTTTGGGGGGGGGAGTATTCGCGCACCCCTGACCCCGGTATGGTAAAACGTGACGAAATAACCGAACGGAATTTCCATCCCTCCGTGTAGCCTACTACGCGCGTCCGATTTATTTTAACACACCCCGGGTTACCCAAACACGTACGGATAAACGGCGACGGAATTCGGTCGTAATTCGCGTACGTTTCGGTTTTACGCGTCCTCTCCCCGAACGTTCCTCCGGTTTTTCGCGGACGAACCCTTACCTATATTGTTGTTCCGTTCTACCGGTTTCCCGATGCTGCTGCTGCTGCTGCAACACGGCCGACGAGCCCCACGGGTTGTTCGTGTAACTTACGTAGATCTCTATAGGCGTCGTGGTGCCGTTTTTGTGGTGGATTTTTCGTGCCAAACCGTGGACGTCTGAAAACGGAAACGTGTTATGAAGTGGTGTTTTTCAGCGTGCACAGACCGCGGCCGTTAATTTAGAGCATTTAGCGGGACGGACGAACGCCCGGACTTCTTCGAAAAGCGCCCCGTGCTTTTTCGACATACAAAACCGTTCATAAAACTCGAACGAGAGTGTATCAACGACGCGCCGGTGTGACAAATTTGACCCGTCGGTGTGCGGACGACTGACGGCGGAATTCGCAAAACATTCACGTCCCGGAGACTGTTGCGTAAGCCGGCGGGGAAAACACTAAGTTGTCGACGGGATCGAGGTTGTGTCGCGAAGGGGTTTTTTACCCACCAGGGGGACGAACGCGTTCGAAAAACTCATCTAATACGTCGAAACGACAAAATCGTCGACAAGTTCGCTCGTCGACGGTGAAATATATATGGTCGGTCGTAAACGGGAAAAACGTCCGAAATTTACGATCTCGTAGTGTGGGAAGGGATGACGACAATTTTCGGGCGCGATCCCGTCCGTATTTATTCCGCGTGGAACGAACGGAAACGGTTCGTAATTATCGCGCGACGGATGGACGACCGGGTCCGTGTGTGGTTCAAGATTTTCTTTCGCGTACGTAGGTTTTCGAGGGGAGGGATGGTGTGGTTGGTTAGTTTTTTAATTTTATACGGAACGCGGTTTCTCCCGATCGCCATAACCGAACGGCCGTTACTAATATTATTATTATTATCATCGTTGCGTCCAGCGCAGTAACGCGCGGTTCCCGTTCCAATTAAAATGTGGGTAAAGGTAATTCGGCGACCTTATACACACACACACACACACGCACGCACGCCGTAAAGCGATTGCTCAATGTACAGATAAATCAATCGATTCCGTCGACAATTCGCGGATCGTCACGCTCGCCGAATTTTTAATCGTCACCCCAGCCCGCTGTGCAATAATCACACACACACACACACCCGGCGCATTGTGTACATATCGTCGGTTTCGCCGTTTGATTAGGACGCGTGTCACTCGCCCTTCCTCCCACCCGGTATCGGTTCGCCGTTTTTCGCCGCGAAAATTTCGCAAATTTTTATCGTCCGTGGACAAACCAACATGTCGCGGCCGAACTCCTAATTTCCGGACTACCGTCGCGTCACGCGTCTGTGTTTCAGAAACGTTTCGCGATTCGACGGTACGACCCTGAAAAAATCGTCTCCGACTTTCGACGGCACGCCGTACTCGAAATTGTTTTCGGTTCGCCGCGTAGCGTCCGAAATGCGACCTATCGGGCGCTAGCGACGTAGTTTCGAACACTCGGAGATCGGATGTGCTCCCAAAGTAGTACCCGTGTGTTACCTCTTCTTCGAAAACGTTACGATATCGGTCGTAACTCTAGCGGCCACCAAACACGTACGTCGTTCGTTTCGACGATTCGTCGCACTTTTCGTTCGACCGCCTTTAGCGATATACGTATATATTACGTACACGTCTCGCGATTAAGCGTTCGTGCGCGTTTTATATTTTCGTGATTAACATTTACTCGCGTCCGCCGCAACGGCCATTAGTTTATTCGTACGTTTTACGTTCATGTAACTAGAGTCCGGAAGTAAGAAATACGGTTTTATTTATATATACGAAATGTCGTCCCGTGAAACCGATTCGTTTTTCTTCAAAAAGAACAACGTTGCGTTTGGTCGAAGAATTTTGGCGAAAACCGGAAATACGAAATTCGATTGTGTTTGTCGAGCGCGCCAACGCGGATCAACATCGGGTTCGTCGCGAAACTTGTGTTCGTTCCGCCGCGGCCGTTCGAAGTTCCGCAGTGATAATCACCGGGGTGTGTGTACACGCCGCCGAAAATAACGCCGCAGTGGCCCGAGAGACGGGAAAACAAATTCGATAAATTATAATCCGTTACGAGCGAAACCAATCGTGACTCGTGCTTTCCGTACCGCGGTTTGAGAACTCCTCCACCAATTCGTTCCAAACACCCTTGCTCCCGATTTAAGGTTGAATTCCTCCCCCGTCCATTTCGATATTTAGACGGTTCAATTATATCCGCGCCAGCGTTCTGTAACGATAAGTTTATCGCGTCCGTTCGAACAATTGTCGTTATTATAAATATACAGTCGCGCGTAATTACGAGTACCGAAAACGTAATTTTAAAGACGGACGTCGGCGCGGAAATTAATTAAACGGCGAAGCCGAGCCGAACGGTCCTTTAAGGACGCGAAAAAAGCGTAGGACGACGATGGCGCGGGGCCCGAACGCGACGGAAACGATAACGTCCCCGGGTCGAATTCCGTTCCCTTCACCCGCGCGACCCCGTCAACGAGATCGCGTCCCCGAGGGATTTCCCTTCGACATGGACACGTCTGGCGACGGTTTTCGTTTTTTAATACGCCGGGCTATACTTCCCGTACGATTCGTCAGCGAATGACGTGGCGAAAACCGTACGGCGCGTCTATGTCGTATTAATCGTCGTGATTGACGACGAGTGTCTATGTCAAAATCGCCATTTTCGCCGAACACGACGGCCAATGTTTCCGTTCGATAATCATTTGTGCCTCGACGTCTCGTTGCAAACGTTTCGTTTGATTTGTCGATCACGAACACCACACCCCATTACTCCTCGCCGTCTCACGCGTACACACATACACACACACACACAACACGACCACAACGACTTTTTTAGTCGTGCCAGGTATTAAGGTCGCCACCGGATATTGGAACAGCGGCGCTGACGACGAACAATCGGTGATGGTACGGCCGTCGTGATGGAGAAGACCAAAAGGAAGAACAAGAGGGCGGAGAGAAAAGGCAACGCCGCGGCGTGTCCGGTAAATGATTACGCATTCGCGTTTGTTACAAACAAAGTGGACTTTTTTTTGCGCACCCTCCCCTCCCGAAAGTACGAAACCGATTTGTTCGGACGATTCGTTTCGCGGTTTCGAATTTGCCGTCCCGTTCGGTTCGTCCGCGAAATGGACGGAATAAGACCCCGACGGTTAGTTCGCTCGCACCCTTCTGGTGTAGCGATGTCGAATGGTTGGGGCACGTAGGCGAGCGGCAGCAGTTCGTCGTTTTTTTATCACGTACCGTCGGTACGTCAAAAATCGTTTTCCACGATTACGTGAATTCCGTACGAAACGGCCTTCGGGAAATGCGAAGGAACAGTATGGACAGGACCAGAACTAAAATCGTGGTTTTCGAATCGATATGTTTTTGGTATGGAAAACGAGTGTTCGTATCGAAAAAAAAATAACGATAATTCGACAATTACCGTCTCCGGGTGAACGGTGCGGCGCGTATTCGGGACGGCAATTATTTCGCGGCGTCCGAAGGTGTTGGAGAGGGGAGGGGTTCTTTTTACGTAAGTACGCGAATACAATACCGCGTAATATTATAACCGCGCGGAAGAGATCCGTCTCGTATACAACGGAGAAGTTAATATCGTCAAACGTACGCGACGAATCGCCCCTCTCCTCCTCCCGTAAGAGACTCGCCGTAAAAATAAATTCGTATAAATAATACGCGTTCGTTACTAACGAGAACCTATAAATACGTACGCGCAAATTGTTTTTTATTCGACGCGTATTTTTCGTTCAACAATTTATAAACCCCGGTCGATTTTCTTATTTTGAATTAAAACGTATACGAATAATGTTCGAACCGCACTACTAAGTAGTTATGGTACGTACGTATATATACGCGTATTTTACTAAGTACTCGCGGTGCCGGGGAAAAAGTACGAAACGGAACTTTCGCGAAAAAACGCGTGTAGTTTTAACGATACGTCGATTAACGAAAATGGAAAAAGGAAATTGTAAAGGCGAACGGAATGGATTGTAAAACGCGGCGTTAACGGTTTTTTCTTTTTTTGTCCGGCCGATAAAAACGTTTAACGAGGAAATCGCGACGTTCCGAAAGTTGTACACAAAACACGAATTCCCGACGCCGTTTCGTCGTTAATTAAATAATCGGCCGGCAATATCCGCGCCACGCTCGCAATATATACGACGTAACTTCTTCGGGCTCCCGTTTGCACAGCGTCTTTCACCGCGCCCCGTATTATACCCGCCTTGAAGAAATTAATCGCCGAAACTCGAGGGCGGTGGCCGTCGCCGCGTTTATTTATAACTTTTAATAAGCGTATCGTTTATATTTTGGTTCGAACGGTTTTCTGAGGGCCGCCGCCGTCGTAATTAGCGTACCGAAAGCGCGCGCGTAAATACCGTCAAGGTAATCGCGCTACGTTTAATAATCCTAGGGCACGGGCGGCCGTTCGCCGCCTTCGAACACTCGCGAAACCGCACTGTTACACGGCGGATTGATTTCGTCGACGTTTTTCGATACGCGCGTATGTTACCGGCGGCGGTAATCGTTAACGATTTGAAACGCGAAACCGAACCGCGTGTGTACCAGCCGTCCCGACTTAGGGACGATCCGCGGATCGGGTTTCCAAAGGACTCGAGAATCGCGTTCGTAACGTTAGAACCGCGAAAAAATACGAATTTCCGACGGACGCGGAATAGGTGTTTGGAATAGTCGCGCACGGGTCTCGACCGAAACAGATCCGTTTTAACGACGTGCGGATATTATTTACAGTTTGGACGATATCGTCGTAGGTAACGACCGTCTCGAAAACCGAAAGGAAACACCGGGACGTGTCTTCCAGTAATCGGCGCGATCGAAACGAAAAGTGGGGGCACGGCGGAAAACGACCGAAACATTCGATAGATGACCGGGACCGTTAAAAAGCGGGAGACGTCTCGAACGAATACTCGTCGCCGTCGTTTATCTGGCGCGATACGATAGAAATTGACTGTGGCGCGTGTTAAAAAACCGAGACGACGAACGCGGAAATCGTGGCGAACGCGGTGAGTGGAGGATTTCCTGTAGCGTCGAATTACGATTGTCGAATACGAAATGCTACGAACGGGGACGATAATTTCGTAATCGAATAATCGCGTGATCGCGCGGGGAAAAGCGAATTTCGCGTACGTCGGACACACTCCGGTGATGTTTCGCGCATGACGACTCTGCGCCGGTACGGGGGGGGGGGTATTGTTTTCTAACGCGCGAGTTATAAGTACGTTCGCGTTTCGCGACGAAAATCGAATCGCGGCGTATCCGAATTTTCAATGTCGTCGTAAACAGCCGCCGCACGCCATTACATCGGTACGCTTTCTCGACCGCCAATTATTTAACGCGCCGCGATAAACAACGTAGTAGTCGATCGTATCGAACGCGACAATTTCCTGTCGACCGCCCCCCACGTTATTATCGTCCTCGCGTTGTTCGGCAACTACCCGCGTTCGCGTCGTTTTCGCGAAACTCGTTTCGTCCGCGCCAAGAGCGACCACCGATTTATTTTACGCGTTCGATTCGCGACGACAATCGAAATTCGTACTCACCAATATACGAATAGTTCCCGCGAAATATTATCCTATTCGGTTTATAAACGTCGTTTCGCGACGAACGGTCGCTTAAACGGCCCCGGCGACGATTAAAACTATACCGTTCCCGATTCACGCCAACTCCCTAAATTCGAATAAAGAACGAACCAACGCGAATTTACAATCGTTCGGTAACCGTTTTTACGTAACGCGTAGTTTATTCCGTTGTTATTGTTGTCGCGCAAATTAAATAGCGCCGAATCGGATGGCGGTTATATGCTCTTAAACGGAAACTAATTTATCGCGGAATTCGGAACCTTCGATTTAGACAGGAAATACACTTTTTTGCGTACCGCCGGTAAAAGTGTTCGTATTGTGTGCGCGTGTGTACTTTCGATACAAACGTTGTACAGCGTTGTCAGTAATTGATTTCCGTTTTAAAAATATTACGCAATCGCGATTCCATTCGTCGAACGACGCCAAACTAAACGATATTATAATGAACGCGTCGAATAACCGTCGAAACGCGAACAAACCGATAATAACGTTCGTTTCAAATATCCGCCCGATCCGGTAACGAAAGTATTAAACCGTACGTTTTCCGTCGTATTTTTAAATCGTATAATTTGGCCTATAGTTTTCGAACACCGGTCGGTAAAGTTTATTCCCCGCGTCACCCGACACTAATTATTACGCGTTTTTTCCGCGACGTTCGATTCGCCGCCGGGGGCCCTTGCGAGGGGAATTTCGGGACGGCGAACGTAACCATTTTGGCCGCTGGATTTAGGCGATTTCCCGGACGCGTAAAATGCCACTAGGCCAAAGGTTCCCGGGACGAACGATCAACGTCCGCCGTGAGGAAAAAGCGACCGTCCAATCGAAAAAACCCGTCGTCCGGTATCGACGGGTCTACTCGTTTTCGCTCGGTACGGGCCCGTGTCCGTTGTGAGAACGACGGTTGGATTTCAAAAGTCGTCGGAGGGAAATCGATAGATACATTTACGAAATCGATCGTCGTCGTTGTTGTGTATCGACCGAACGGTTTCGGCTTCGGTCGAGGTTAGGTTTCCGCCGTCGAGTTTCCTTTACTGGATGAACGGCGGGACGATATATAGCCACGGACGTATGGTCGATCGAAATATAAGAAGCGCGCGATAAAATAAATCGACGTACATCGTCGGCCGTGTGTGCGTTCCGACGAAAATGGCGCTCGACCACGTACCTTTCCGATACCGTTTCGTATCCGAAATATCGACTACGGTTATCCGAATCTCGAGTGCGGGGGACAGCCGGCCGCTCCGGATAATGCCGAAAGCGAAAATAACGCCGCAGCCCCCAATCGATTCGGACGTGCCGTGTAATCGGGTGCTCGTCGCGAATGCCGGACGACGAAAACCCGAACGAATTTCGGTAGTATTAGTCGGCGCGCCGCAGATAATTATCGTCGGAACGAAAGCGCGCGCGTTTTGGTCGATGATTTTGGACCGGGACGGCGAAGAAAACACACACGGCTCTGAAAAGAAATCCTAATCCGACGCAGCGGCCTGTGAACACAAGACGTAAACGACATAGAACCGACGACGAAACGTTCGATAATTTTCTCTCGTAATCGAATCGCGTCTATATGACGACAATACGACGATATTTGTACAACCGCAACTCGTCGATGATAACGCGGAATGTTCGCTATACCAGACGTCGCACGATATTTAGAAATTTTCTTACGGAGCCGAATCGTCGAGTTTATTAATTAGTGACCCGAGAAATTGGCGAACCGAGAAGCTATCGAATCGCGCGGTCTTCGCTATTTTCGCGGGCGGATTCGAAACGAAATCCGTAATTTTTTCGGAATGAATTACGGAAATCGACAGTTATCGACTTCGGCGGGTATGATGGCGTGAAAACAATTGTTCCCGAAATTTCGGGCGATCCGTTGACGACAATGCCGGAGAACTGTTTTAACGGAATAGTAAACGGGACCGAAAACGTCGTATCGCGAACGGTCGCTTTCCGCGCGCGCCCTAAACGGTAATTTCTTACGGGAATTTTACGTAATTAGAGCGAACGTTTCTCAGGGCACTTCGCGTCGCGGACGGTCCCCAACGGTCGTCCGTCTATACGACGGCGTCGTCGGTATATCCATCCACAACGTACTGTCGGGCGCGATTCCGAAATATTACGTCCGGCGCTTACCTTGCGAATGTACCGGTTGCTGTTGCTGTTGTAGGATGGCCAACAGGGTGTATATCAAGTCGACGGGTTTCAGCATTGTGTTCGCGGGCGCGAAACGATAGATACCAACCGGCGGCGATTCAAAGGCGGAATTTTCGCGCCGGTCGCATCGTCCGCGCACGGGACCGCGGACGACGGGAAAAACAGAACCGCTGGAAAATGTTATAGATCGATTTACGCCTTCGTTTCGGGGGCTTTTCCCGGCGTACGGCCACGCCACTATTTGTTTACGACTAACTAAACGCCGAGCGCGAAAAAAATCCGTTAAGTTCCTCCGCTAAAACCGCCGCCGCCGCCGTCACCACCACCATTATCGCCACCACTACCACCGCCACTTTCACCTTCGCGCCCGCGACGTCCAACAGAAAGCGAACAAAACCAACGGCGTTAAGGTTCAATGTCGCGCGTTGTCGTTTCCACCGTCTCCCCCCCCCCGCCGCATGCAATTGTACGCGGCCAAGTACGGTCCGACGATTTACGCCGTTAACGTTGTTTTCACAATTAGACGATCGTTTTTGTAACCTCTCGGTTTTTCGATTTGTCGAAAACTTCGCCGTGGCCGTCCTTCCGCCGCGCTTTTATTCTCGCGTACGTATTCACGATTATTTCGAAAAACCAATTACCGCGACGGTTCGTCGGTGGTACGCGAGTACGGTAATTTCGGGTTTTGTTTTCCGTTCCGCCGCCGCTAGGCCAATCGCCGTTGTTTTTACGTTGAAATCGTTTTGGATCGAGTCGAATCCGACGCGATCTGTTTTTCAAAATTGTATAACGTCGAATGTTACGAATGAAAAAACCGTTTGAACGCGACTGGACGACGAAAAACACTTAATAATGTCGACGTTAACGCGCGAGAAAATAATTCTAAATCGAGTTGATTAAGAGCGTAATTCGCTAAGTCGAGCTCGGTAGGCCCAACGTTTTCGGGAGAAGAAGCTAAAATTGTCGATGACTCGGTAGAAGTTTACGAGTAATAACCTCGGACTGTTTTAGTTACGTACCGGTAAACGTAATCGTTTTATTCGCGCGACTACGCGTTTATTGCGTTGTCGAGCGTTTGGAAAATCGTTTCGACGTTTGTTTTCGTAACACTCGTGAAAAATTCGTTCCGTTACGAACCATTCGCGACGCCTTTTTCTTCTACACTCATATATATATATATATATATATATATAGCTTCTCAAGCGTTTTCAATTCTTCCCGAGCCCACCGCCGAACTTCCAATTGACCGTAACCGTTATCCGAAGTGTCGAATTCCATATGTCCAATGTTCATCAAGGCGCGCTAAAGTTGCGCGACCAAGCTACGGATCGGTTTCAAACCTGACGCGATTTACTAAGACGTCGGGTCGCCGTACGATTTTCGATATTCGATTTTCAGTGCGGCGTTCGAAGTATCTACGGCAATTTAATTTTAGCCTTTTACGTACATACACGTATACAAGTCACGTGGTCCCGTTTTCGAGAGATCTAAAAAAAAACAAATATACTATTATTAAAATGGCGAGATTTATATTTTTTCTCGTCGTTACTATTTTAAGTAAATATATTCACGGGACACGTGCCGCCGCGGTGCCTCTAATATATATGTATATATATACGTTACACTTTCATAATTTATGTCATCGCGAATATTCCGTTTACAATTTCTGGTTTTTGTTTTTGAAAACGTCCAACACCGACGATTATTATACTACGCGTACGCTAATAAAATCGTATACGCCGTATTAAATAATAATTATGGGAATATATTCGTTCGTAGTGTTAGACGAAACGACAGTTTTCACACGCTTTTAACTTTCTCTTAATCTTTAGTCCGTGTACATCGTGTTAAATTTTACCTAGTCTAATTAAATCGACCCGTGCGCTCTATTCAAAATTAACTTTGTTTTTTTCTCCTTTTGTTTTTGTTACTCGACTAGTCGCTCGAACGGCAAATCGATCGAAATCCGTTATCGTATATCCCACAGAGATCCGACGAACGTAACGCGACACTCCGTGGCGCGATTAGAATAAAATAAAACCGTTTTTCCAGTCTATTTGAAAAAAAGAACAAAGTTTTCCAAAATATTATCAAATCTAGCCGTTATCTCTCTCTCTCTCTCTCTCAACCTAGATCAGATTTTTCCATTATTAATAGCCGAAAACGAAATAGATCAAACATAATAATCGCGTAGCCGCTATATTATAATTTACTAACGAAACGAACGAAAACGTTGGCGACAGTTCTCGTCGCAGTCGGACAAAGGCGCCGTCGTACCTGTTTTTAAAGACTACGTCGCGTACGAGATTTCCAATCGAGTCGTCGTTGGTGGCCTATGGACGCGTAATTTCACGCGTCTTCTTGCAATATAATAAACGGGTTCGCGTCTCGGGAACAAACTACGCGCGCCGCCCGTTCGTTCGTTCATTTTCCGCGCGTCGATTTCGATTTTCCGGCCGCGATTTCGTTCGCACAATTGTACGCACGCGCGCGTACACGGCGCGGTACGGTAACGTACGTTTCCGAAACGCCGACCCGGCGAGACGACGGTCTTTTTAATATTGATCGAGCGTCGAAGGATTTTCGATTGTACAAAATTGTCGCGTGCGCCCGTGAATCGCGCGTGTGTACTGTACGTATATATATATTATTAGATCCGCGCCGGTGTGATTATTCACCAGTCGGCCAGTCCCGTCGCCTGAGTAAATCATAATGGCGTTACGTGACTTGATGGCCGAAACTGAATCGATAACGCGCGAATAATATTTTAACCTTGCGCGCGCGCCGGACAAATAAGCGCCGTACACGTTTCTTCGCTCTTGACCGACAAAACGTAATCCGCGTGCGCCGTAACGCGATTGGCGATCGATCGATCCGATCGCGGACCGAAATAATCGATTTTCGTTCGTTCGCCGTCGCGAAAATCGTGCACGTAACCGCCGCCGCGCTTGGTGAACGGTTTAGCAACGCGCGCGTTCCGTTGATTCGAAACGTCCGATCCACAAGTTTTCGACAAACGTTTACCGTGAACCGGCGGCGCACAGCTCCCGTACGCGAAACGTACTAAACAAATACGAAAACGCATTCGCGGCTCTTCGGTTTCACGTTCCGTACGATTGTTTATCAAACGGGAACGCGCGCACAATATCGAAAATTGAACCGACACCGTACGAGATACGCGCTTTTCGGGACGATTTTTACCGTCGCGTAAATTGCTCGTCGCTTTTCGTCGACGGAATTGACGATCGTTTGTTTCCTCCCCCCCCCCCCGTCAACGAA
>JAIPRN010000237.1:72618-104256 GCA_025469175.1 Geopemphigus sp. TES_GeoC_2020 | reverse complement strand
CCCCCACACACACACACACACACACACACACACACACACACACACACACACACACACACACACACACACACACACACATATATATATATATATATATATATATATATATATAAACTGTATATTTAACCGAATATTATGTGTGTGTGTGTGTGTGTGTGTGTGTGTAATATACTTTTATATACAAGGTATAATGTGTAGGTCTGTGATTCTTTTTAGTGTATTTATTAAATATATCTAAAAGATCACTTTTATAATTATATCTTTAATCCATTACTACGGTCTTGTACGAATTAAGAGATACTATTTCTATTTATTAACAGCGAATTAATATAATAGTTATTTACCTATATCATTTGCGCCTTTTATCCTTATATCTATAAATTTAATGTAAAATAAAAAGTTTGGATATTTTTTTTTATTAAAATAAATTATTTACCAAAGTCACTAATTCTACTAGTCTAATATAGTAAATGTGACGCGATGACATTATTTAAAATATAATTAGAAATATTTAAACGTAATTTTCGTTAACACATTAATTTTCGATAGTGTGAAAGTCCCCCAACCATAGGGCGAAATATGTGAGGACAATCAATAATATACAATTTAAAATTCGGAGGGTTTACGTTATTATTCCATGATATAACGACCTTGATAAATACAACAAACGTTATCATATTTATCAATTTAATCTATTTCGTTATCATCAAATAGCTTCCAATTAAAAAAATAGTGCGTTTTGTAAACACCATAGGTATCTCTATAAATTAAAATTGCACTTAACAACACAACATTTGTTCAGCTTGTTGAATTTTTAATTATTTATCGTTAATACGCGTATTAACGTACGAAAAGAATTCATTTTTTATTGTTATACAAATTGTTCAAACATATGAAGCTACCAGTAAGACGTTTTATATATTCTCATAAACAAAACTAGTTTTATTGCTATTCTGTTTGTTTGTTTTTCAGCATTCTTTGTTTCACCTGATATGGATGATCCAAATTTAACCACTGCTGTATCATCTGCAGGCTTTTTACCTACAACTTCAGCAAATTATTTAGTTATGCCGTTTACTCCTGCAGTGCCTAGTGTTCCAATGCCACAGCCCGTAGTATGGACTCCGATGCAGCAAACACCATTAGTTGTTCCAGTCACTCCACATGTTGTTTCTGCGCCTCCACGTTTCAATCCTCGTGCTTCACGAAAAAATTTCCGTCAGCAAACGCCTACGGAACCGCCTATTACTGTATTTGTTGGTAATATTTCTGAAAAAGCTCATGATGCCATGATTAGACACATTTTGGCGATTTGTGGAAATATCGCCTCGTGGAAAAGAGTACAAGGATTCGGGTTTTGTGAGTACTATGGAGCTGAAGCCGCTTTGCGTGCCATTAAAGTTTTACACGATATGGAGGTAGGTGGTAAAAAACTTGTGGTTAAAGTAGATTCAAAAGCACAAGAAATATTAGACCAGTTTAAAGCGGAAAAAAAGGGTGCTGATGAAACTGAAGAAAGTCAACAATTTGAAATATATTGTAGGCAACGGATCAATAATATAATTGCTGAGCACAATGACGAAATGACCAAAGAAGGCAAAAAAAAAACCGAAGAGGAAGAAAAACCAAGCATAGTTGATAATGTTGGATTTGACCTAGTTCCTAATGAAGACGAGAAGAAAAATTTAATTTTCAGAGAAATAGGTAAGTTTCGAGAAGTTATGAAAAAAAGAGAAGAAGAAAAGGAAGTGGAAAGAAAAAAGAAACAAGAAAAATTAAATGGTATGCCAGATAGTCTGGATTTCGAAGAAATTAGAAGAATACGTCGTAGAGAAGAACGAGAAAAAAGAGAGAAGGAAAAAGAAGAAAGAGATAAAAGGGAACGAGAAAGAGAAAGAGAAGAGAGAGATAAACGCGAAAGAGAAAAAAAAGAAAGAAGAGACAAAGAAAGAGAAAGAGAAAAAAAAGATAGAGAAAAAAGTATTGACAAAGAAAATCGTAAAGAAAAAGAGCCAGAAAAAAGTAGAGGTCATTATGACAAAAGTAGATTGAGAGAAAAAGAAATGGAGGAAGAAGAATTGGAATTGAAAAAGGAAGATGATAAGCGAAGAGAACGAGAACTCGCCTATCAAGAAAAACGTAAGCAATGGGAAATTAGAGAAAATCAGAAGAAAAAAGAATTGATTAAAGAACGTTCGAAAAAACAAATGATAGAAGAAGAAAGAGAAAGAAATGCAAAAAAACTTAAAGAGTTTCTAGAAGATTACGAAGATGAAAAAGATGATCAGAAATTTTATAAAGGTAGAGAGCTTCAAAAACGAATAGAACTCCGAGAAAAAGAAATTGAAGAAGACGGAAGAGATCGACAAAAAGAAAAGGATGAACTGGAAACGATTCGAGAGAAGATATATAATAGTGACTTTAAAGATCCAGAACTTGAGTTTGCAAAAGTGCTAAAAGCCAGAGAAGAAATGTATAAACCTAAATTATTAATAGACGTTGCTGAAAAACAAAAAGATAAAATAAAACGTTATGAAATGGAGATCGAAAAAGAAATTGAGAAACAGAAAAATGTAGAAGCTGAACAGGAACGTCAGAGACACATCATGGACAAAACATTAACACCTAGTCCACAGCAGCCAGCTACACCACCCAGCATTGAGCCTCAAACACCTCCACCTGAATTTATACCTATGACTCAACCAACAACTTTGATGATTAAGAAAAGAATGGATGTTAAAGATGTATTCAACAATGACGATGAAGAATTACCTAAGTCGAAGAAAAGAAAATTGGTTCCTCTTGATTATACCGATAAAAAAGAAGAAGAAAGTAAAGCTGTCGAAGAAAAAAAGAAAAACATCCGTCAGTTGATTGAGCGCATTCCTACTGACAAAGATGACTTGTTTTCATTTCATCTCGATTGGAACGTAGTTGATAATCAGTTAATGGAAAAACGCATCAGACCATGGATAAATAAAAAGATCATTGAATACATCGGCGAACCAGAACCGACGCTGGTAGATTTTATATGTTCAAAAGTATTAGCTGGTAGTAGTCCTCAAGCTATACTCGATGACGTTCAAATGGTACTCGATGAAGAAGCTGAAGTGTTTGTAGTGAAAATGTGGCGACTTTTAGTGTACGAAGTTGAAGCTAAAAAACTAGGGTTGGTCAAACTGGAAGAAAATGGTCATAAAGATCCATAATGTAAATTTTGTTCGTAAATATATATCAATGTGAAAACAAGATTCTAACACTTTCCAACATCAACTCTTACACATTTACATTTAATAATTTGCATTATTTTTCATGGTAAAAAATTGCGGCATTATTTCAGCAATATCTAAGTATTATTATTATACTTATGAATCGTTTGTTTTATAATAAACTTATAACTGCATTTATTTATAATTATTTCTTTTGAATTTTATTCACCTATTCTGTATTTTAATAGTTTATTATTGCATACATTAAAGTATTTATCAGCAAATAATTGTAAATCTTTTTTTTAAAATCAATAATGTTATCCCAAGTGTCATATTTAACAGATACATAATATATAAAAAAAAATTATAAAATTTTGTTTCATTAACAATTTATTAATATAATGTATTTTGTGAAAAATAATGGTAGTATAAATACTATAATAATTTAATGCGTTATTTTAATATATATTGAATAAATAAGGTGTATTTGAAACAATCTGAAGGCATTTTTGCTTTGCAATAACAAATGTTTAAAAAGTATTTATATATATTCTTATATTTGATTTTCTTTTTATTAGTTTATAATACAATATCTTGCGAACATTAAGAAATAGATTCTTTCAAAAGGTAATTTTAAATTTAATAATATACAATACTGTGACACAATTTTTTTAAAATGTCAATTGTTTTTCCACGATTATATTTATATTGGCTTGTTTTTTGAAATGAATAAATTGTTTCTTCATTACAAGACTTATTTATTCTGATTTCAGAAGTTTGAAATTGAAAAATTATTTTGTTTAAGTTCCATAACAAATATATAGCATTTTTAGTTTTTCACTATATATTATAAGACTATTTGTTTTATTGACATTTGGTATCTAACTAATAAAAACCATGATTATAATCTTTCATCTAAATTATTTCTTTGTAAAATGTATATTACAATAATATATTTCCAATTGAAATGTTTTCATAAAATATTATGAAGTGCTCAAGCACTTGACCCACTGTTTGAAGTATTGCTTACAGGCTTTTTCTAGATCGGATGTATTGCTGATTTATTATATTTGAATACTTATTTTAATTGACCAGAGCCTAAACTAAATTATTATACTATAGTAAAAAGTATTATGATATTACACTTAATTTATAAAAGAAACATTTGTTACATCAGAAGCAAATATTACACAAGACCTAAATTAATATGAAAGAAATTTAACTATAGTTCACATAACAGTTAAAATAATTGTTTTCTTCAATTAATTTAACTATGAAATACGTGTTATAAAAAAATTTATATCAAATATTTCATTTTCATATATATATTAAAGAATTATTTAATTTGTATATAAAATCTAAGATTTGTTATTTTATCAAGCATATAATAAGAATTATTTTTTAATATAACTAATTAAGTATTGTACCGTGAATAAAAAAAAATTTCAATAAATAAATAGCAAGGAATTGTTTAAAAAACATTTTGTTTATTTTATACAATTATTTCATCCAATAACAGGTACTGGGACAGCAGATACAGGCACCTCTGGTTTAGATTTAATATCACTAGTTGGTGCTATAGGTAGAATTTCTTCCTTGGGCTCTGCAACACTGACATTGTCAGGCAAAGGCTTCTTTGGTCCAAGTTTACCAGTTTGATCCCACGGTAACATAATTTTGACTTTGATACCCAATACTCCTATAGAATAATAAACAAAAGTCAATAATGTAAAAAAAATGTTAATATTTCCAAATGTTACCTTGTCTTAACAAAACATGTCTAGTAGCAACATTGACATAATCGTTACACGGGTCACCACTATGAATCATCAATCCATCAACAAATTTCATTGACTTGGCACGTTGACCTCTTAATTTTCCAGACACCACAACTTCACATCCTTTAGCACCACTTTCCATGATAAATCTTAATACACCATAACATGCTCTTCTGACAGCCAAACCTCCGATCAATTTGTAACGCAAAGACTCTGCTTGGGCAACAGCACACAATCCACGTTGTGCCACTTTTTCAGCAAAAAGTTCAACTGCCTTGTCTTTGAAGTCAAAACGTTTTTGGATAAGTGATGTGAGTTCACGAATACGACGTCCTTTGTCACCCAAAACATTTTGAGTACGCGTTGCTGAAATAACAATTTCCGTACGTGCCGGAGCTGCACGGACATCCACTCCGGAATAACCATCTTCAGCAAGTTCTCGTGTTAAGAACTCATTGAGTTCAGCACGTAACATACCATCAGATACAAACTAAAAAATTAAACAAAAGAAATGTCAATATCATAGTCAAATTAATAAATATTAAACGATAATCAAATGATTTTTGTATAAAATAAGTTTTCTTATATATATGAAATAATATATAATTTATACATTCATATGCATATGTACAGCATTAAGCATAAAACATTACACAAAAATTGAATCGAAAATTTCAAGCAGATATAAATGGTCATGTACAACATATACAACTACGTTAAATCGAAGTATTTCGTATCCAAACATCAACGAGAAAATTCATTTTTTTAACTTTTTGGACAAAAAAAATCTAATGTACTTACCCTTTTCTTTACCGAAGTCGTTTTGACTGGCATCTTATCTATAGAAATAACGATGTTGTTTTAAGTATATGGCTCGTATAATAATTCCTTCAAATCTTACTTGTATATTAATTTCCGAGGGCAAAATGAACTTCGACAGAATAAAATAATTTTCTAGACGAAAAGAACAAATGGCATGAAATTGTTAACCTAATAATTTCGTTAACAAAAAGCTAACGCGATGGTGTGACCAACATAATGTTAGCCATTTCGTTTTGAATTAGTGCCTGGTAACACGGAAATTCTGCAATACTATGTTCAGCACAAAGATGGCGCGCATCGTATTGTTTAAAAAGTATTCCACGGTCTTATCGTAAAAATGTGACGTTCTCCGAAAATAAAATCTTACACCGAGAGGACAGCGGTTTGCCTAAGCCTTATAATTACGTAAATTTGAAATATATACTTAGATGGTGTGCTTAAACGACTTCAATTGCTATTGACATAGGCTTCGTATATTTTAAATATTATAGTTGTAGACGCGTCTCGAATAATTAAATACAGAGATAACGTGTTTATTTCGTAAGAATTTTGGATACAAATTTAAATGAATCAAAATGTTTTTTTTACATCTGAACACTTATAACATTATATCCAATTACCACTACTAAGAATAAACACTTTATATTATTCCGTAATAATAAATGAAAAAAATTTCTTTAAAATGTGTAGATACAGATAACAGATAATATATAGGTAGTAGATAATTTCGTTCTTCAAAAATGTTAATTAAACATAATTGTAATTAATACGTAGGGCAATGTCACTATCGTTGTTAAGCGTCTTGAAACTCAATTATCAGTGCTTAAGTTATAAATTGTTTTATATAGCTCATATAATTAATTATAATTAGGACGTATTTTAATTTTGTTTTTACTGATCTTTAGTTAGTATGTATCTTAATAGATATATCAAATTTATTAAAAAAAAATGTTTAACATCAACACTAACGATTTTTACGTCCTTAATCAAATCTAAACCGTATTAATGTCGGTTTTCCTTATAATTATAAACAAAGTACATTTAAATATATATGTAAATTTAACGGCACTTTAGATTCTATTAGCGTGAGAATACATTTTTATATATGTGTATATATATAAAATATAGTTATTATTTGTATAATATCTAAATATTTTTTAAATAGTTTAAACATTTTTATTAATTATAAAATTACATAAATATCTATTTTTAATATTATATTATATTTTAAATTTCAATCGATGTGATACGATTTTTAATAATGTATATAATTTTTATTAAAAACAATTTAACAATTTATTGAAATAAATTAGTAGTCTATATTCCACTACAATAATACCAGGTAATTAAAATATCTTTTTATAAAAAAATATACTTTAAATTACATGTCAAATATCTTATATAATGTGTACAATTCCGTGTAGACTGCGTGTATACAAATGAAGAAAAAAAAATATATATAACAAATTAAATTTATTATTTATGCATATTACACATATAAAATGTGTTATGGTTTTTTTTTATCGTAGTACCTAATTTGATATTTTGTATTTACGTAAAAAATCGATTATTATATAAGTTTACCGTTATAAAAATTTATTATTTTATTTTTTCAACGGTAAAAAGTTTTATGATTATTATTATAGTATAAAAGTTCGATGTTTCCAAATCGTTTTTAAATACTTAAATAGTTGAAACGTGATTATAACGCATTTTGAAAAAAATTGCATTGGCTTAAACGTTTTGGATCTTGAGTTATATCCGTAACCGATTCTGGAAAATTTAAAGTGTGTTCAGACTTAATACTTAAAAGTATTTTATATTCCTCAATTACTGTAGATAAATTATTTATTTTTTTTTTTTAAAGATCGAATTATAATATTTTTGTTTATTTATTAATTTTAAAGATATCGTAAAAATTACACGAAATGTTTTTGCACATCCACATCGTTATAATTTTATTTTTATATGTTTTAGTAAAATTTACATTATTGTTTTGGTTATATGCGCTTACATAAAACAAATAATACTATTCGTAATTATAATGTATTCATTGAATTTAAAAAATATATTAGGTATAGTTATAATTTACAGTCGACTTTGTACCCCACCGAGTATATAACCACAATTTATCGAATGCCTAATATTATAATTAAACTTTACGAGAGAAAAAATATCGTGTTTAGTTTGAATGTACATACGAAAATGAAAAATTCATGTACAAAATGTACGTAATTTAAAGCTCTTTACGAAAAAGGGATTTCTCCCTCAAGAGTGGCATACTGATTGTATATTTTGACGTAATGACTATATGTGTATAAAATATATGTAATATAAACAACGTATAGTTCTGCGGTCCCTTATCCCTTGTGCCTCGGGAAATTCAGTATGCTCTGTGTTCATCGGCCGATATGTCCTGTCGACCTTTTGTGGAAGAGGCATTCTTCAATTGTTCACCGCGGTCAAATATTCTTCTTTCGAGATGAAAGTTTGGATATTTGTATACAAATTGAGGTCGGTATACGTACTATATAGTATAAGTACTGTTAAATGTATCTACAATGTGTGTCACTTAAGGACCACTATACTTATGTTTTATAATAATCAAGATATTTTTTTGTATCAATTCGTAAAAATTACATTTCATTTCAAGTTGATAATTAAATACGAAAACTTGTTCGAGCTCTAAGTTATTCTATATACATATAGATATTATTAGAAGTACATTAGAGTAAAAAAAATTAATAACTGTTACGTGTATGTAATAATGTACAGCACATGTACATAAAACAATTTCATAAAAATATATTGAAAATTAGATAGGTATAATATATTACTATTATAAATAAAAATTAAATTTTATTATAATAATTAATTATTACACGTTGTGTTTTGTAATTTTAAAAGTTTTTATAAAACAGCGAATGTATCGGAATAATAAAATGTTTTCTTCATACGTTTTTTAATGTAGGGATATCGTTGATTTGTTAAACGATTTTACAAACTCGAATTTTTTTTTTTTAATTATAATTATATAGAGAAAATGTTAAAAATGACGATCGTAATTTATACGTTTTACAATTTGGTTCGTACTATAATTAACGCGAAGTCAACAAATTTGTGTTTTTAACGTTCGAATAATTATTGTTTTTTTATTGATTTCCTGTAGAATGTACAGTGCTTAACGATTTATTTGTTGTATTTCAGTCTCTGTCCCTCGGTATTTATATTTTTGTATTTTTATTTATATTTCCTGATCGTCGCTCATGTTTACTAAAATAATAAAAATAATATTATCATTAAACAGAGGAAATACGATATTTTCCACCACCATTGGTTATATTAAAATCTCACGAAATGTCCGCCATTTCTATAATAACACGCAACAGTCTCATTACACGCCATACACGTGTGTCGTTGTTTACATTTAATGAATTTGTATTATTTTCATCGGACACGGGGCTACAGTACAACAAATCTGGGTGTAAATAATAGCATAACGTAAAACGGTTCCGTTTGTAAATAACGATAAACACAATATTTCCTTCGT
Organism: Geopemphigus sp. TES_GeoC_2020; assembly: GCA_025469175.1. NCBI lineage: Eukaryota > Metazoa > Arthropoda > Insecta > Hemiptera > Aphididae > Geopemphigus > Geopemphigus sp. TES_GeoC_2020. Next base: position 94,897 of record JAIPRN010000237.1, on the reverse strand, counting down.
ATGATTTAAATTAGGTGAATATGTGAAGCGATGGCCGTTGAGCTATGTCTGTCGTCCAGGCTCGTAGAACTTTTCGGCGACCGTTTGGCATACGGATCAACAACGGTGGAGCTTAATGAGTCCACGTTCAACGATGCGTCGTTAACGGCGTTGTATTTTGTGCCATCGGGCAACGATGATGAGACGCCTGCGGTCCAAACGCAGGGCCGGGCTCTGCGCGATCTGTATAAAACCGTGAATGAGACCGAGAAAACGCTGAATATTATTCAGGTTTGTTATCCGGATAAGTCCGACGAGCGAAAAGATTACGACGAACTGACCAATAACGTTCCGTGGCATTCGGTTCTCTATGATTATGCGGAGAAGAGAGTAAGTCAAAACAGAATTTTAAAACCTATTTTATGCGTTAATAGAAAAGAGTACAATACAAGTTATAATTAGGCGACGTAAAAATGAAAATCTACATTTTCGCAGTTTATTATTCGAGTTACGAAATTCGATCCGAATGGAAAGCCAACGTTTTCAATACACGTCCATCTAGTAAAAATCGATATTAATTTTGTTTGCTTTGTGTTCCGGTAATATTTTTACATTATTACGGCTATGGAAGACGTCATTTTCAATTTGCGTTTAATAATTATCGTTTTAGAGTAATGGCGTGGCGAGTTGACGATATAACTCGCTTGGGATTTAAAAGCACTTTAAACTTTAATCTAATTACAACACCATTCTAACATTACATAACGTATACGCACCTATTAGTTGAATAGTTTTTTATGAGGGAAAAAGTAAATATTTCTTAATCGTTTGTTGCATATATATATATTTTTTTTTAAAATTCGATAAGTGCTTGTTTTCGAATAATAAATATATCAATACATCGTTTGTGTATTGCGAAAAGTTTTATTACTTAAGAGTTAGGATTAAAAAAAATTTGTTTTTTAGGTTACTATAAACGAAAACCAAATATATATATATTAAATATCTTCGTAAACATACATTATTTAAAACTGTAATAATATGAATATAGCGATAGTTTTAGACTAGTGTTTATTTAAGAAATATATAGGATTCAATATTTAAAGTAACGAATTAAATATTGATTATATAAAATAATGTAACGAATCGCAGTAAAAATTAGCTGGATGTTCGTTTTCCTTTAGGGGATGAAGTATTATTACAACAAAGACCTATGGTCACAATCCCAAAAGTACGATTTAGTAACCCCTCGGGATTCTCACATTTTAATAACAACTATAATCCCTCCCTTCGTATATCATTCCCATTTAAGCTTTCATGCACATCACTTCTCCCCAAGATTTGGCACCCTCAGTAATTTTTTGCATTTTATTACTCTGGGGTAGCCATTTTGCCTAGTGACTCTCCAACACGCACCTGCGTTACCCATACATTAACTACATTATATAACGGAGAAACGTTGATTTATTGCAGTTTGACGCATTTACCAACCCTCTCCTTTGTCGCACTTACACCTAGACTATTGTTGAATCAATAATGCCTTAAACATGACCATATATTTTATGATACATTACTTTTCTATTTTTTAAATTTCATGGTTAAAAGCAAATCACTTATTTACAACCCTTTACGAGAGTTTGTTCTCTGAAATATTTATGTATATATATATATATAGTCACGTTTTTAGTATTAACCATTAATGTATAATACACGTAAATTTTATGTTTTTATTAAAAAAAAGCAAGGTTTAGATTAATGTTACCTATATTTTTAATATGTGGTTATTATGTAATTATCAATTAAATAAAGTAAAACGTCGTTTTTATATGAACTGTAGTTATAGGACTTACGTATACATTTTAAAATTATACTGAACATTTCTTTTGATATAATCTTGATTGTTATATTTTTTTTATTTGAACTATTTCACATTTTTTATTTATGCAAAGGATTTTGTTTTAATACAAAAAATAAATACTATTTCGTTCGTCATATTTTTTTTACATTATACGTTTTTCATTTATTTTTCTCTAATACCTACTAACGAGTAAAAATGCATTCGTTTATTAATTAAAATTCTACTCAAAACGGAACATACATTTAGGATAAGTGTTTATAATAACACGTAAAGTAAACATATATTTAATCGTGGTGTGAATATTAATCGGAAACGTAAAAAAACAATAAATAATTTATTCCATAATTTATTGTTATAGGTTTAATGGAAATATTTTAAATGTAAATAGTCAACTAATTATTTTAGAACTAGTAGAGAGTAAAGCATACAAACATAATTGAATATTAATCTCTACGACCAGTCCAGGTGTAAACTTTATTTTTTATAATATATATATGAAATATTTTATGTAACTATATTTTAAATTGGTATCTCTGTATGTATTAATAATATGATCCTCATAATAATATTAGCATATACAATATTACGATACATAAATGTAAGGAAATAATATTATTTTATTAGTATACCGCATATTAAATATATAACATTATTGTTATTAAAATACATATTTTGCGGTTTTTAGATTCGTTTGAGACATAAATACTGTGTTGAAAATGCTGAAATATTGTTAATTCTGAGTGATAATCGTCTGGAGAAAGTTCATACTCGAAATGGTCTTAAACTTTTATCTTGTGGAAAAAGTTTTCCGTGGACGGAATTTTGGAATGAAAAAGTTTGTCAAGAAGCATTAAAATTCTCTTCAAACAAAGCCAATAACACTATTTATGGTCTATACTTTTCTGCGCATTGGGTATTACTTACAACTCAGCGTAATAAAATAATTCGAAGCACTAATAAAATATTGTAATTTTAGTGTCCACCATGCAAAGCATTTATTCCACAGCTCATTCAATCTTACAACAATATAAGAAAAAAAAACAATTTCGAGATAATTTTCGTCAGTTCTGACAGGTATTGTATTGTAAATAATAAAGGTAAAATGAAATGAAATTTACTATAGCATCATAATTATTGTTATTCGGTAGTACATGCACTTATATATGAAGTATTATGTACTTATGTTTAGTTTTACAAAAGAAAATCTTGATTTAATTAAAATTATTAGATTACTTTAATATAATATGTAATATTGTTTTTTAGAAGTGAACAGTCATATAGCTCCCATACGTCATTAATGCCTTGGCCGTCTATTCCATACACCAATATCACTTTACGACAAGACCTGACCGAATGTTTTAACGTTCGTGGTATTCCTTATTTGGTGTTAACTGACAATAATGGAAACATTATCACAAAAAATGGTCGCGCAGAAATTATGGAAGATCCTGATGGATTGGTAAAATATTTTAAATGTATTATCCGACGTAATATAGGACGTATGTTATTGTTTACTTACAGTATTTCCCATGGAGAAAACGTATCGTTTATTCACTTTCTTCAAGACTGTTACCAAAACTTCAAAGTTATCCAGCTATCGTTTTATTCATTGAAGGAGATCAGGAAGAAGAATTAGAATTAGCTGAAGGTGTTTTGTTGCCTGTAGCACAACAAATTGCAAAGACAAAATCTAACGCGTTATATGATCTCTTGTTTTTTATAGCTCCTGACGTATGTTAATACATATGAATAATTTTGAATCGTTCATTTTATTAAAAAAATACAAACTTTAAATTATTATTTTGTTTTATATATAGGATGGTATATCAGATAATCTAAGGCATTACACGAGACTTGCCGATGACGCAGTCCCATTGTTGACGTTAATTGATATACCAATGGCGAGAATTTCAGTTATGGAGTATGGAATTCATATTACAGAAAAATCTATAATGAATTTTGTTTTAGGATTTTTCGACGGAACGATGAAATTTTCATCAATATGTTAATCGACATAATTTTAAATTCGTAAAAGCAATTATTTTGTTTAGAGAAGTAAAAAATAAATATTTATATTAAATATTATATAGATTTATTGAACAGATGCTAATTACTATAATGAGACTAGTTGATTCAATATAATTTTATGAATCGGGTGATATCGTGTAGGTCTAGACAATTGTAATATGTAATTAATATAAAAAAATAAACGAAGTTATTTAAACAAAAACGTATTGGTTTATTGAAATTTTTACCTTGTAAGAAATTGAATTTATGAATAATTTCCAAATACAAAAATGGTTAAAGGAAATTTAGGAAATTTAGGACATATATATATATATATATGCGTGTGCATACGTATACATGCATGTGTGTGTGTGTATATAAAATATAATTTTCAGACTCAATTATATTGAATTGTTCAGGGTAAGAATTTTTATCATCAAATGTCCAAATACAACCCTAAATGTAATTTATTCTAACATCATTAATAACTTTTAAATTGATTTATGAAAAATTGACATTTTAAAATTTGCACTACTCTAGAGAAGACGTACATTATTCAAGTATGTTCGCTTATCTTATCTCGACGTTTGTTATTCAGAGAAGTTAAATTCAGGTATCAAAATAATATTTTAAAGTATTTCTAATTTTAATATATTTATTATTTAAACTCTTATTATATAAATAAACCAAATAAATTACTTTTAGGTATAATTTAATCTACAATTAACAGAAATTACAAAAATTAAATCATTGTTTCACTATAATTAATTGATTTAAAATAAAAATTAGCTAGATAGATTTAACATTTTTATTACAACTAATTCTAACTAGAAGATGCGTATTTATAAATGGATGATAATGTTATATGTAATTAATATTATGTATATTTGAAAAAAGTATAGATGTAAACGTTGAGCACTAATTTTTAAGAAATTTAAAAAACGTCTATGATTCAAAACCATTTTGGGATCATAAAGCTAAATGAATAATTTTTTATTAATGTAAACGTTATCATCGAAGTTTTTAAAAAAATCATTAAAAAACACGATTTGCTTAATAACGTCTATTTTTATAATAGAAGTTTATGCGAGGATCGATATTTGTTGTCGTAAATAGCGATAATGAAAATTAAATGTACAAACCTTGTTTCTTGTAACTAGTGTTTCATCAACTATAATGGTCATTGATCACGTGACTTTCTCGTAAATAAATGACACCAAAATTGTACAATAATACCCTTTTTGTTTAATTACAGTACTAATTGTACTCAATAATTATTAATATATATGTGCGCGTGTGTGCATACATAATGTATATACTAATGTCACTGGTAAACTATTTTTCGTTAGTTTAATTTTTGTTTATATATTCGATTCTTGAAACGCATTTAGTCATTTTATATCGGCTTATTACGTATAGGTTGAAACATTTTATTTTAATAAACTAAATTAGCGCCAATCATAATTCTTATATTCTCAATTATCAATTAATATTCTATGTAATCATCTTTGATACTTTAATAGTATTTGGTGTACATTCACTGATTAGGGATTACCTACTTACATAATACTTATGAGGTGCGGTTGTTAGTTATTTTTGAATGCATTCATACGACTATAATGTCAGTCATTGAAATTATAATACAATAGTTCTTAACAATTCAACCAACTCGTAATATTTTTGGTTAGACGTTATACAAGTTAAATTATTTCATTGACATATATTACGTAAAATTTTAATCGTTATAAAAAATTAACAAAAATTAATAAAATACCTCCTAATATGTGTGTGTGTATATATATATTATATCGATTATATCGATAATAGGTATATATTACTTAAAAAATAACTTAAATAATATGTTGGTCGATATAATAATGTCTCTTATACCTCTGTGGACTATGGTTTTAACTTATCATTATAACTATATATTATATGCTTATGGATATATATATATATATATATATATATATATATATATATATCGAACAGGGAAGCAAGAAATAAATTATAGGTTTCAGTTCTCACAGAAAAGTTCCCGTTGTCCCTGCGCGGTATATTAGATATTCATTATGAAGTAGAACCTTGGGAGCTTTTACTGAAATCAATATAATTTTTGTTGAAATATTTATGTCTGTAATATACATATAGACGAAAAGCTCACTTTATAGTTAGTAGTCTTTGTTGTTTCAACATTGTATTATTAAAATGAAGTTCTCGATTAATTTCGAATTTTGGCACCAATTAAAAGCAATGACCATTAGAAATATGCTCATTAAACGCAGAGAGAAGAAAAAAACATTGTCAGTAAGTATATTTGACGTATTATTTAAATCTGCTCAAGTACAATAAATTGATCGTTTATTAAACAAATATCATAGGAAATTGCTATTCCGATTTACACATTAGCGCTTTTGGTCGCGATAAAATTGTTGATACCCAATCCTAATTTTCCTCCAGTAACAGTGCCTCAAGAATCACCTGACATGTATAATTATTTATACGGAAATATAACAATAGCGCCATCGACAAAACATGTGCAGGTAAATTTAATAATACACATTAACCGTGTAATATATTTACTGAAAACATGATTAATTATAACATTTCGGTATAATTATTAGAGATCGTTTTATAGATTTTTTTAGAAAAAATGAATGAAATTTGGATGAAACGAGAAGGAGAAAAAATCAATTTCGATGTTTATGAAAACAAAGACGATATTCTGGAAATCCAAAGAAATAATCCAGCAATGGTTTATATAGCATTATTATTTGATGATGATCCAATTGAAAATCGTTCCATGAGGTAATGTATAGTTTATTTATTATAATGTTGTATATAACGAAATGTATGTACAAAATACGAATGTATTTATATTAAAATTATATAACGACGATAAATTAAACGAGTTTTAAGCTCTCTAAACATATATTTATTATTATATAATAATATTATATTTATTTATCAGGAAGTATTTAATTAAACCTTTTATTTAAAATAATTCATCGACCGTAAATTTGTTATAATAACTGCTCTAATTTATATATACTTTAAATTTGTTCGTATTTTTTCTGGTTAGTTATAAAATCCAAGCAAATCCGTTTTATGATTCGTCACCGCCACCGTCTAAACTATACGGGTCTAGTCATCAATGTCGAAAAGTATCGGCTAATAAGCTAACGAAAAAATTTTTACATCGGCATCATCACAATAATGACAAACAAAATGAAGAAATATCATGTCCAGCGATTCATTACATTTACTCAGGTTTCATGGCTCTTCAGACTCTAGTTGACATCACTAAAATATCGTTGGCTTCTAATTCGTCTGTGCAATTACCGGAATATCGCTTTGTACTTTTTCCTAAACCGGCGTACACAGCAAGTATGTTGAAATCTATTCGATTACACATAAATGGCACCGTTATAAGAATAATCGCGCAATATCGTTTACAGACTGGTTGATGGTGTTCCATATGGTTATACCTCTATACGTCGTGATCGCTTTGTCACAATTTATTACGTATCTTTTAGTACAATTAGTCGGCGAGAAAGAAAAAAAAATCAAAGAAGGTATGAAAATAATGGGTCTCAGAGAGTTCGTATTTTGGTGCTCATGGTTCAACATCTACGCAGTTTACGTAATGGTACTGGCGGTGGCTAGTACCATAATATTGTTTTTATTAGGAGTTTTTAACAACACTAATTGGGTGTTGATATTTTTGTTGGTGTTATCGTATTCATTCACGGTGATTTCCTTCAGTTTTATGATTTCACCATTCTTCGATAAATCTAGAGTAAGTAGATATTCAATTACCAGAGGTGTGGTTACGATGATCAGGGAATGTAAAGTCGACTAAATTCTTCCTAGCTTACGAAAGTCTACTAATAAATAAACACGGTTTAAGTTTTTTAATCATTACTAGTTTGTGATTTGTATTTATTATTATTTACACATAATCGAATCGCTTAAAAAAAAACATCTTATCTACACCGTTGATTATAATAATAGATATCTCGATATAATTAAATTATGTAAAAATATATTTTAGACTGCAGGAATACTTGGAAACTTTGTATTGAATTTGATAAGTCTTGTGTATTTTTTGCACACTTTGATTGATCCATCAGATAAACAACTGTTATGGCTAGTATCTTTATTGAGCCCAACTGGTTTTGCATTAGCTATTGACAAAGCTATGGCAATGGATTTGGCAGGTCATGGCCTTCATTTTGGTAATATTTGGGATGGTCCTGGAATGTCGTTTGGCGAAAGTCTACTAATTATGGCGTTTGATACATTTACCTACGCGATTCTCGCTTATTATTTTGATATGATTATACCGAGCGAATATGAACGTAAACAATCTCCTTGGTTTTGTTTCAAGACGTCATTTTGGTGCACCAAAGTACCAGAAACAATAGAATTTGACGAAATTCATCGACATTCAGTCTCAAATCCTGATTTAGAACCTGTACCGGAATCTATGAATGAATTTCGAGCGATTCAAATAACGAACCTTTGCAAGTCTTTTAAAGGATCGACGAAAAATGTTATAAACGGTAAAAAAGACAAATATATTTAATATTGTGATGTAACTAATGAAGTGAATTACAGGTATAAACATGACAATATATGAAGGGGAAATAACTGCTATCTTAGGACACAATGGGGCTGGAAAAACTACATTGTTTAATATACTTACTGGACTTACTGAGCCAACATCAGGCACAATAAAAGTATTCGGCTATGATGTTAGAAAGCCATCAGATGTAACAAGAATTAGAAAAATGATCGGAGTTTGTCCACAATATGATATTTTGTTTGAACGACTTACTCCAAGAGAACATTTAACATTCTTTGCTACCCTTCGAGTATGTATGTTTAACATGATATGATGTTTGAAAACCAAAAATTTTTTTTATTTATTATTTAAAATATTAAAACATCGACATTCAAAAAGTACTAACACTTACAAATATAACACGATATATAAATATTTTTTGTTAAATTTTTCGAAGGGATTAGCTTCTGGAAAAGTTGACGATGAAGTTGAAAAAATGCTCATTGAACTTCACCTAACAGATAAAGCGGATAACATAGCAAAAACACTAAGCGGTGGACAGAAACGAAAATTATCGGTTGGTATCGCAGTAATTGGAAATCCAAAAATCATAATACTGGACGAACCTACAGCAGGTGTTGATCCGCCAGCAAGAAGGCATTTATGGTCACTTCTTCAAAAGAGAAAAAAAGGAAAGGTACTTTTATATTAAATAACGCTGTGCCTTTTTTAATTGATTAATAATTTACATTTGCGAAGGTAATACTGCTTACAACACATTTTATGGACGAAGCAGATATCTTAGCTGATCGTATAGCTGTAATATCAAAAGGTTGTGTGAGATGCTGTGGTTCGTCCATATTCCTTAAAAATAAATTTGGCATTGGGTATCATTTAACGTAAGTTGAATAAAAGTAACACTAAATTATCGCGTTGTTTAATTTTTAAAATTAATTTCGTATTTATAGGTTGATTCTCAACATGCATGCTAAAGAAAATACTATAATAAAAATGATTAAGGAACATATACCAAATGCAGAACGAGCTAGACGCCACGGCTACGAGTTATCTTTTATACTACCATATGATAGCGTGGGTAAATTTCCACCTCTGTTTGGTCAAATTGAAGCAGAAATTAAGTCTACGACTAATTTTCTTGGTATTGAGAACTACGGCGTATCGATGACTACATTAGAAGAAGTATTTCTGTATCTTGAACAAGGCCAACATGAGAACGCTGGGAAATTGGCAATTGAACTATTAAAAGGGCAATCAACGAAAAATGTTAATAGGTGTACATTTATACGTATAATATAGTTTTTGAATTTAAATTTTATATCAATTTTCTTAAAAAAACATATATAATATTATATACGTTTTTAATTCGTTAAGTTGATTAGTTCACAATTATATTTTATTATCGTATATAAATAATACGATATTTATGCTTATAAAACTATTAGGAATGAAATTTTGTTGTATTTCTTTTAACAGCAGAGCGTCAATTGATTCAATACGTAGTGTTTCTGTGAGGTCTAGTGTAATATACGACCCAACTAATTGGAATACAATAACAGCCCTTTTGAAAATGCGAACGAAACGAGTTTTGCGAGATGTTCATAAACTTTACGTTATGATTTTATTACCGGTTGTATTCTTAGCTACTGGAATAATATTAAACAAATTAAGTCATGAAGTTCAACCAGCACGAAGTATTGCTTTAGATAGTAGTATGTATTTTAAACAAGAATCCTTATTTTTTGCAGTTTTTATAAAAATTAAAAATATTATTAGATCGTATGACTTTAATATTTCTTTGAACTACCAAGCGTATTCGTTCCAAAATATTTTTTAATAACTGCCTATATATTTAAAAATTTTATTTTTCATTTTGTCACTTAATCGTTTTTCATATTTGCAATAAATGTTTTATTTTTTAAACTTATCTACGAATTAAATTTTATATTTTTTTATTAAAACTTAATTTTTTTCCGACTAAAATTTTAAATATTTTTTCTTCCTAAATTCTTCCAAGTTATCAATTATATTCATTTGAATACACCGTTTATTTAATTATTAATTTTTTAAACGAAAGTATTAAAATACGTTTCTATTTTAATTATTATCTAGGTGTATATTTTATATTTAGCATTACAGTCTAAAATTTTTATTATATAATTTATGATGGTTATTAATTAATATATGTCGACTTAAGTTATAAGTTAAATAAAAATATTGTATTTACTAAATTAATTATATACTATTTAAATTTTTAGACGTATATAAAGAAGAAAGTCGGATAGCCATATTATCAGAGGAATTTTCAAATTATTCATCACTGAAGTCGGACGTATACATGGGTTCATTTTCTGGATTATTAGATTTGCCCTCTCACTTAGGAGCACTTGCGCCACTCAATACGAATTGTTCACCGACATCGCTTACAATATATTATAACGATTCTTTTATACATTCATTACCGATAATATTGAATTCGATCACCAGCACTTTACTTGGGTAAACTTTTATAATTGCTACAATTATAATTATTTTCAAACATCATAAGTGATTTAAGAGCCATTCATTTCTCGTTGAATAGCAATTGTTCGTTATATATTATTATTTATTCGTAATCATCCCGACACAAATTATAAATTATAAGACCTAATTTGCTATATCGTGTAATTATTACAATTTACTTATAAATACAATTTACCCTAATCATCTTAAACTCAAATCACTAATTATTAACACGTAATATAACCCTGATGGATATGAATATTACCTAATGTATTATACACGATTTGCTTCTATGATCTAAATATGAATAAATACATGCCCGTCGTATGAAGAGTGTAATAGGTTATTTTTAAGATTGGAATTTTTTCCAGAGATCGAATTGATATAAAAACGGAACCATTCAAAATGGAATATAAACAAAATGAGTATAGCTTTAGTCGATGTTCATCAGCATTCTTTTTAGGCATAGTTTTCGTTTTAGTCCCAGTGAGTTTATCTGCTGACCTTGTCTACGATAAAGAGGTATGCTCGATATTTGACAATTGTTTCGCGTTACAAACAATTTCAGGGTGTAATTAACAATTTTATATTTTATAGATTAAAGCTAAAAATCAGCTTCGTATCAACGGTGTAACTTTTATGCAATATTTTAGTTCTTATTTCATTCTTTTAATTTTCATGTTATTCCTTATATTCTTTATACTTATATGTCTTATCGCTTTATTTCACGTTGAAGGTTTAGACACTTCTTTTGCAATAACTACTATGATAATTTTACTAATAGCTTATTGTCCTGCTGCAATATTAGCTACTGCGTGTATATCATATTTTTTCGAAAAAACCGATTCTGTACAGTCTATATTACCAAACATAACGTCGCTTATTGGCGGTGTACCATTTATAATAGTAGCTTCATTAGATATGTTAGGTATTGCTTATGACTTAGTGTTCGCTCTTCACGTTTTATTTTCTTCTACTAATTTTGTTTACGTCCCTTTTGCCATCATTTATTTCATAAATAGCGTTTATCGAGAAAATGACGATCATGTACCTTTTATTAAATACGTCAATAAAGAAACAGTTGCACTGTTGATGGGTTGCATAGGCCAAATTCCGGTATTATGGGTAATTTTGAAGATATTGGATTCCAAAATTAAAAATAACGGAACTTCAGAAATGATTACCGATACTCAAGATGAGGGTGACGATGATGTAAGAACCGAACAAAGTAAAGTAAATAATATTGTCAACGAACAAGTGAATTGGCCAGTTATAGTTATTCAAGTAATTGGTAAAAAACAAAATTCAAAAACACAATTTTAAAATATAATTTTTGTTTGTTGTACGTTTTAACGTTATATAGAATTTACGAAAAGAATTCGTAAATCCAAACACAAATACTAATATAAATTGTCTTATAAAAAGAAAATCCGCCAATGAAAATAATGATAGAAAACTTGCAATTCGAAATTTATCGTTTGCTGTAAATTCTGGTGAAGTACTCGGATTATTAGGGCACAATGGTGCTGGAAAAACTACAACTATGCGTATTATCACTTTAGAAGAAAAAGAAACAACAGGCAAAGTTAGAAAGGCGTTTTTAATTTCTATTTTATTTAAATTTTTACACATGTTTCGTAATATCTATAAATATTTGTATTATAAATTATCTTGTATTTAAGGTTTTTATTAAAGGACATGATTTACGAGAATCCGTGGACATTGCGTACAGAATGATTGGATACTGCCCTCAACATGATGCCTTATGGAGTTCGTTAACTATCAGAGAACACTTGTATGTATATGCCACTATCCGAGGAATTTCTAAAGATCAAATTAAAAAGTAAGTAGAATATAAAACAAAGCTATTTAAAATAAATATAATGTATTTTAATATTACCCGAGTTATATAATGGTATATATATATATATTTTAGATAATTTTATTGGTTTAATAAATAAATATCTTAGGAATGTAAATTTGCAAATTTCAATTAAACGTAATCTTCGTAATTGACATTTGAAAATTGTTAAAACAAACATTTGAGTATCAATTTTTAACTGGATTTCATCGATTGATTTTTGTTTTCAGTATTGTCGATAAATATATCGAGGGCCTTCAAATAGCCGACCATGCCGACAAACAGGTCAGTTGTTGTTCAGGGGGAACAAAACGCAAACTAAGTTTTGCTTTAGCAATGATTGGAAACCCAAAGTTAGTATTGCTGGACGAACCTAGTACCGGTATGGACCCAAGATCAAAGAGATATTTATGGGACGCCATAATTAGCAGTTTTCAAGGGTCTAAAGGCGCAATACTAACAACTCATTCGATGGAAGAAGCTGATGCGCTGTGTTCTAAAGTTGGAATAATGGTTAAGGGTCAACTCAGGTAAAATACCTTTCGCGTAACTTTTGTTTTTTTTTTTATTTTATATTTGATTTCAATTGTAAAATGTTTTCAGATGCTTAGGTTCTACTCAGTATTTAAAGAATCTTTACGGTGCTGGCTATACGTTGGAAATCAAATTAAAACCTCATGGTGACATGGATGATGTAAAGAATTTTGTCGCGACGTCATTTCCAAATGCTATACCTGAAGAAGAATTCTCTGATCGATTGGTTTTTGGGGTTCCTCAATCTGCAGTTGAATCATTAGCGCATTGTTTTTTGAATCTTGAAAACGGTACTTCATTTTATAATTGCATTATAAATTATAATACGATCTACGAATAGATGTATTTACCACAACTCACGAGCATATATAACAAAACATTTTGTCTATTGGTTTTTTATTTAGCAAAAAATATGTATGACATTCAAGAGTATAGTTTTAGTCAAACAACATTGGAACAAGTATACTTGAAATTCGCGCATTACGAAGATACAGACGTACCTATTTAACAACCATCGCTTATTATTAGTATTAATAATGTGGTGTTCAAACGATGACTGCAAAAGTTCGGGTTTTAAATTTTTCTCTGGATACTTAAAAAAATATAGATTTTTAGAATTATATGTTATTAACGGTATTGTTATTGTACATACAGCATAAACGTTATCATTTACAATATACGTTTTGTGTATCAGTCGCTTAAGGTGGTATTAAAATTAAAATCCTAATAATACGTTTTTAATTAGTATCCTGTACTGACTACTACTAAAATTCCGGGTTAATATTCAATGGCTTAAAACATATATGCGCATACCTTCGACTTCGCGGATACCTGTTTTAATAATTAAGATCTACAGATACGAATATACGGTAATTAGCGCGTAGACATACGAATTTCATGGTAATCCAATTATTTAAAATTCACCTCCGCCAATCACTGCATATATTTATACGTAGGTAGGTACGAGGGTTGGTTAAAAAATAAGTTGCGTTCGACCATAAGTCGAAAAGTACCACGATTTAAAATGAAAATGATTTTTATTAAAAAGTACAGAAAAAATTATTTTTCTACACAATCGCTAAACATGTTCTCACACTTTTCGTATCTCCGTACGAGTTTTCAATGTTCGTATCGTAAATCAAAACCAATCATTTAGAATTGAATAAATACAAATAATACGTATAATAATCATTTAACGTTATAAATGACAACACTGATATATTTACATATACTTAATTAGCAATTTGTGGAATATTAGATATTTATTTTTAATTTTTCTGTACGTTATATTTTTTTACAACGTGTTTACGAATTGTACAAAAATTAATTGGTATTTTAATAATATTATATAGCATTCCGAAATATAATCTGGGTAACGGATAACGTGTTTATTTTTGTAACAATTCTTTTCAAGTATAAAATGAATAAATTATAAACAATTGCGCACAAAAAACGATACGTCGTCGATATATATACTACATTTTATATAGAATTTAGGTTCAACGAAAATTTTCATTCGAAAAATTCCGCATTATGTGGAGATACACAAACGTTATATAGTGTAAAGAGTAATAAATAATAATATACGGAGTTTGGAACATGGCCAAAATCGACATAACATTTAACACGTACATATAACCGTATATTAAATCCGCGAAACGTAAATATTTTAGATTCTAAGCCAATGGAAGAATATATTGATTTTACGATGATACCCTTAGTTTTGTCTGTTCACACTCGTGTAAAATGAACGCTCCTACTAATCTTGACATACTTTCCGTAAACAAATTGCGTAAAGTTCACCACTTATCGTTTAATTTGAGACGTTTTCCGATTGCTTAGGTTGTTTATTAATTGAAAACCCGCCCGGGAAAAACGTTTCGGGTGTCGAAATAAATACGAAAATCGTTCGTTTCCAAAACGAACAACACATCAAGAAAAATTTGCACGGGCTGTTTTCGCGTTTTTCGTATTTTTTTTTCGTCTAGCGACTAGGAAACTACGAAGGGAAATCGAAAAACACGCGTCGAATAAAACGTATAGATCTGTTTTTATCGCTTCGCTTGGAATCTAAAATACCGTTCGCTGACCCGTACCTACGAACGTAATCTAATTATTCCAACGCTAATCTGCGATTTCGTTGCGCGTCTTTAAACAAAGTTCGTGACCCGAAACTCGGCGGCCGTTATTAATTCGAACGACGGCCCATGAACAACCGCGGCGGCGACCCAAGGCCTCGGGTAGTATTCGGTAGTATTTTGTACGAAACGTTTTTCGCGCTTGTTACTGTTATAAACCCCTTGTTCATAGCCAGCATTTGTAACTTGAGTATTACTGACTGACGTCGCACGGTTGTGTCTGAATATGCGACGACAGTCGAGTTCTACCACGACAATCCATTACTTGTCCATACACGAGCACGTATAATTTGAATTAGTTATAACTAACTTATACTGTAAGCGTTAAAAACCCGACTCAATAAACCAATCGTTATTTAAACGGAGTTAATTCCTTTTAGCAAACACACGTTACCAAGTGTCAATCACTCGGCTCTAACCGTTCGACGGTGACAACGACGGAGTCAATCGGCTCAACCGAGATGGTCAAAACACTACGGTTATACCGGTTATACGTTAGCGAGAGGTACCCCCGTACAACTTACCGTCCGATAAGTGGCTGGAATTTTCGTTCGAAAACGCGCGTGGCTCGTTGGACGCAAGCGAATAACGGCGGCTTATAACACCCCTCCCCACGATCACATCCGACGACGGGACGTACGACGGCCGCTAGTCCGCGCGACCGTCGTTGCCAGACATATTTCAGGTCAACTCGCCACGGCTAAAATTGCGTGCGCTTGACGAGCGGAAAACGGACTCCGTGGCCCGATCGTTCGGTTTGAATTCTCGTTTTTGTCGCGTGATTGTTTTGTCACAGTGTCCACGAATTTCGTTCTTCGACGTTTTTTTTAACGTTCGCGAAACGTCGATCGTTTTCAAGTCGACGACGGTGAGGTTTCGTTTTTTTTTAGAAATTATCGTCCAGATTTATTCGCGCGATCGTAGTAATTGCTTATTACGATGGAAGAACATTGCAAATCCCTAGCTTTGCAATATGATTTATTCGTCAACAACACGCTGAAATTTTTGGACACGTCCATTGAAAGAGGTAAGTCGCGTACGTATGTACGTTTTTCAATATACGTTGCGGCGGATCCAGAACGGCTTGAAAGTCCGTAGAAAATTATCGGATTTTGCGACGCCCGTTTAAATTCGTTTGAATTATTTTTTTTAATCCAACTACCCGTTCATTTTAGGTATAAGGCTTGTTAGTGTTTTCTAATCGTTTCGATCGTTCGAAAATATCAAATTCTGATGTTATTTTTGGAACGTTATTTTGGGAATTTCCCACTTGTAACCCAAAGTAAAAAAACCGTTAGATTTTACCGCGACGACGTTTGTTTTCGTTATTTTATCAGATTTAGTAAATTAATGATTATAAAAGCGGACCCGACGTTTTCTATAGAATGGTTTATTTATAGACTTGATGTAATTTTTGAAAAATTGCTTTTTTTTATGCAACTTTTGTTTTAAATTGGATACAGTTATAGAATTAATACGTTCCGATTTAAAAAAAAATTATTTGAGTATAATTCGTCATTTTTCTATAGCGCTAAAACTCGAACTAATTACTTATTTATAATATAGATTATATGCTGAAATTAAAGATCATTGATGAATTAACTTATAAAATTAATGAAAGTGAAAATGATAAAAAAACTATCAAGGAAGCCCTAGAAGTTATTCAAGATGAATGTTCCAAATTGACTTATAAACTTAAAACTTCTGCTCGTCTATTGGATGAAGTTAAAGTGGAAAAAGAAAAACTTGAAATTGAAAAAGAAACTATGGTAAGATATTTATGTAAACAATTTTTTATTAACTGTTATTTTTAAATAAATATTACTCTCTGTATTCATTTTATATTTGATATGAAATTTATTTTCTGTTCTAGAAATCCCAATTGGAACAATTATATAGTGTTTTAAAAAAACCAGGTGATGTAGGTTTGTCACAAGTATGTCTTTCACTTAATAATAATCATTTGGATTCTATAGAACCAGATAAAGTAAAAATTCTCAATAATACCGGTAAATACTAAAATTATTTATCAATTTTCAAAATTTCATAGAAAATAAGTATTCAAAAATTAACGAAGGACATTTTTGGAGATATATAGTTTATTATAAACCCTCCTATGTACTTATATACTTAAATCATCTGTAGTAAATAGTTTAATTTTGTTATTATATCTATTATATTTGTTATAAAAGAATTCAGTCTCTTCTGCATTTCTTAAATGACGAGCTCAACAGTCATTAAGACTAAATAATTTTCATCAGTATACTGTTCATTATATTGGTGCACACAACAGTTGTTATTTGTTAGTTATTGTAACATATGATAGGATTGCTTAAAATAATGTTGTAAATATGTTTTTATTAATGTTGAGATGTATTCTTGTATGACCCATAGTAAAATCACGATCATTTAAAATAATATAAATATAGTTCATAAATTATAATCATTTTAACTCGCAATAATTTATGTATATATATATATAATTTCATTTTTGTTATGAAGAAAATCATCTTTATTTTTTTTAGATGCTTTGTTATCAGATCTTAGCTATAGCCAGTCTGAAGATAGTTCATATGAAAATATAACAAAAAAGTCTAAACCTAATTCTGCACCGGTAATAAAAAATTCTGCAAACAATGTTCCTAATGATATAAATACAAAAATTAATGAGGTAATATAAACATTATTGGAGTAATATTTTCAAATTTTAAAGAAAGTGTCTTTGTTTGAAAAAATGTAAAACTGTTGACTATATATGTTTGATTGCATTATTTCAGATTAAGAACATGAACATTAATGGTGGTCAAATTATTGCTACGACTACTTTAACTATGGATTTAGGTTGCGTAAATGCTAAATCAGTTTTAAAAACTCAACCTTCATCTACTTCAAAGGCTTTATTGAAACCATCAAGTAAAGTTAAACATTTGTTTTTTTTTTGTTTACGCGTTACATTTAATACTTAATAGATAATTTTCAGGTTCTGTTGAGTCATTGTCTTCTAGTGAACTAGAAAATGATTTTAAAGCTTGTAATAATTATAATGTAGAAAAGGAACATAATTTTGTCGAAAAAATCATCGTTATTCCTGAAACTTGCAGTCAATGTCAAGAAAAGTTTGTTAATTTAAAAACAAAGTTTTAAAAATAATTATTTGTGTTTATAATTATTTTCAGAATAAAATTTAATAATTATATGGTAAAATGTGTTGACTGTAAAACTATTGTACATTTGGAATGTAAAGATCTTGTACCTACTAAATGTACATTTAATCAAAACCAAATCAATGCTTTAAATGTTAGTAATAATTGTATCATCTGTTTTATATTATTATAACAAATGTTTTCTCTATTTTAAATCAACAGTGTGGTGTTCCCCTATTGATTATTCACTGCATCAGTGAAATTGAAAGAAGAGGATTAAATACAATTGGACTGTATAGGATATCTGGATCCAATAAAGAAGTGAAAAATTTAAGAAAAAAATTTCATAAATCGGTTCCTAACTTACACGATGTAGACATCCATGTATTATGTAGTTGTGTTAAAGATTTTATTCGCGTGCAGAAAAACCATCTTATATCCCAAAATAATTTGTCGAAGATGGCTGATGTATTGGAAAAGAAAACAGAAACTTCAAATCTACTTTATCAAGTTGTACTTGAATTGCCAGATATTAATCGCTCTATACTTGCATTTCTTATTTTACACTTAAAAAAGTATATAGCTATTGTTACAAATATTTATTGCAAAATTATAATACGATTATTATTTTTTCTCTATAGTGTTGCCGACTCGCCTAAATGTTGTATGGACTATAATAGTCTGGCAATAGTTTTTGGACCTACAATTGTTGGTCTTTCAAGTACATGTTTGGATGATTTACATATTAAATCGGAAGTTATTTTTAACGTACGAAAAGTAATTTTAAAGATTTTTACATTTAAAGTATTTATTAAAATTAAAACACGTTTAAATTATAAAACGGTTTAAACCCTAATTAAAAAATTAGATTTAACGTGACATTATTTCATTTAGATTATAACCGAATTGTTGAAGTTGCCCAAAAATTTTTGGCTTAGTTTAATAAAATCCGACGGCACTTCTTCAGATGAACAGTTATTCAGTACACCAGTTGAAAGTCAGCCTCAAACACCTAAATCACCCCGTCGTTTCTTTTCTTCAGGGTAATAATACTTAAAAGATCGTTAATATGTTCTGTTACCTTATAATTATATATTATTTATTTTTTTACTTTTTATATTGTTTATTTTGAATTTATATGTAGAATAAGAAGAAGGATATTAGACTCTCCAAAAAAATATAAAATTGCAAAAAAAGTCGAATTTGAAAAAAAAATTGAATTAAGTGAATAGCAGCTAAGTATTTGAACAAAAGTAAATGCTACATATGTCAAATTAAGTTTTTTTTAATGAATTTAACATCTAAGATGCATTTTTTTTATATACATATATATATATAAGATTAAAAATTAGCAATTTTATAATTTCAAATTTGTTTTACAAATTATTCGTTTTATTTGTATATTTTTTACGTTTTTTTAATAAATACGTCGAATGAAATAGTAAAGGTCAATTATTTACAAAATGTATTATTTTTTTCTTACTGAAATAATTCAAACTATAAAAAAGGATGTACTTATTACGTTGTTTTTTTGTATATATATTGTAATTATCTACACCCCACGTTATTTTTTGTTTAAAAATTTATACGTATTTTACAATTATGAATGTAATCAATAGGAAGACACGATGAGTAAAAACACCATAGGGTAAAAAATATTAGAAGGCCCAATGTTAAAATGTCAACAATTAAGATTTCTTTTTTATTGGGACAAATTTCTTGTTTTAATGTAAAAGTAATTGTACGGATATATTTTTTTTGAATTCGAAAATATCGTTATTAAAAACATCACTGTAACCCACATTTTAAACTTTCGTTATTATTTATCACGATTAAGTATTTATAAAAATGAAGTCTTAGCAGCTTATTCTTTTGTAGATGTTGTAAATCCTAGTTATACCATTAGACGTATATATACAATTAATTGGAAGTATAAGGGTGGCATACTATAATCGATCTTAGACAGACATGACATTAATCCAAATGGATAGGCCAAAAATTGTGATTTTATAATTTCAAAGTTGCGTACGTTTAATAATAGAATTATATATGTATATACACGAAAAATAAATCGTCTAAATTCGTTTAATTTTGCGGAACGTAAAATTTAGCCTCACGTTGGTGGCTTTTTTCTCTTTGGGAATTGAGTGGTACCAATATTTGTTCGTTGGCCAATTCATCATTAATAGACTGCCATGACATAAATCTAATTTGACCAATTCAATTTGTCTTTTCTTTTTCCTGACATCGATGTGTTTCAACACAAATTTCCTAGTTTGCCCTAGAGAGACAGACGCAATCGGCACCGTTTTATCCAATTCTTTTTCGTCATCCCTATGCTCGCCCATATGATCCTCGCCATTGCGATATCTTAATAATTGCGTATGGATTAAAAACAAAAAAAAAAACGATCATTCGCCGCCATACCTGTTGACCAAAACGAAATTATAGTCGACTCCGCGGGCGAGGAGGATTTTATTTTTCAAATCCAACAGGGGCCGTGGCCACGATTGGGCCGGCACGACAGTGCCGGAAAACTTGTATGACACGCCGTCGTCACCGAACGCGACCTGCTGTCTGGGTATCTGATAGAACCGTCCGAAAACTTTCACCTGGGTCAATCGACCGTCTAGGTAACGCACGTTATGTTCCATGTACTCCATTAGCGCGGTGCCTTCGGCGGCTGTCAAGAATCTCTCGCAGTAGTCCACGTCTAAACCTTCGGCGACGATTTTTTTCCACTTCGACGGCCGTTGGTCCGCCTTGAGTTTCTCGTACAACGTAGCCATTATTCGGTATTTCGAAATCAGTGATCGAATGAATCGAACCGGCGCGTCGTGTACGACGAAAATCGCGGAATTTTTCGAAAAACGCATTATCACGTCCTCGTGAACGCCGTCGAGAGAACCCGCCAAAATATTGATCAGCTGACGCGGTTAATAAGTAAACCGTCTCGTATCAACGTGTTCGCAGATAATACGATTACCACAGATTTTTAAAATACGATTTACGTTCTTTTTATCGTTCGGACCGTCAGCGATTTTGTTTCGTTTTTTAAGTACGCCGTTAATTAGCCGTGATGAATATCTGGTCGTTCCGTTGGACCAACTAACTACGTTCACGCTCGATTCTTACCAAAAGTTTCTTTTTGATTCTGGTCCGGAGTGTGATGGCTCATACGAGTAAAATTAAAGCTCTTCTATCCGATTTGGGCAGATCGACCAAACGTGGCGTTAAAAGGTGCCCGTCGTGTGGCACGTACAACGGAACAAGGACGGTGGTGTGCAAATCATGTTGCTTGTTGTTGAAGCCCAATAATAAAAAAGTTTCACCGTCCGAAGTGTGCCGACTACTTACATTTTCGCCGTCACGGGTATACGTACAATATAATATAACATCTTTTTCGTAAAAGTCGGCGAAGTTATAACATAAGCTACTTTAGGGATGGGATAAGCTTCCCTCCCAATACCTATAAACTTTTATTTTTTAAATTTAATCAAGTCTGAATATTTTTAAAGCCTTCCCCTAAAAACAGCAAATCCTATGTCTCCTCATGAGGTGTATTGTAACATGTTTGAACGTTTTAGGTTTTCTCGTATATATCATCCGAAATGATTAATTTCGACGAAAGAGGGTTTGTTCACTTTCCAGATGCTAAACATAAAGAACTCA